>JAHIAM010001061.1:0-111746 GCA_021605205.1 Aegilops longissima | reverse complement strand
CATCCTTCTTATCCGCCAAATACTTGGGGTAGTTCCGCTTCGAAGACCAGTTCCATTGCAGCAAAAGCACTTAGTCTCGTGCTTAGGTCTAGACTTGGGCTTCTTCACTCGAGCAACAACTTGCTTGCCGTTCCTTTTGAAGTTCCCTTCTTCCCTTTGCCATTTTCCTTGAGACTAGTGGTCTTGTCAACCATCAACACTTGATGTTTTCTTGATTTCTACCTTCGCCGATTTTAGCATCGCGAAGAGCTCGAGAATCTTTTTCGTCATCTCTTGCATACTATAGTTCATCACGGAGTTCTACTAACTTAGTGATGGTGACTAGAGAATTCTGTCAATCACTATCTTATCTCGAAGATTAACTCCCACTTGATTCAAGCGATTGAAGTACTCGGACAATCTGAGCACATGCTCACTAGTTGAGCGATTCTCCTCCATCTTTTAGCTATAGAACTTGTTGGAGACTTCATATCTCTCAACTCGGTATTTGCTTGAAATATTAACTTCAATTCCTGGAACATCTCATATGGTCCATGACGTTCAAAACGTCTTTGAAGTCCCGATTCTAAGCCGTTAAGCATGGTGCACTAAACTATCAAGTAGTCATCATATTGAGCTAGCCAAACGTTCATAACGCCCGCATGATCTGCTCCCTGCAATAGGTCTGTCACCTAGCGGTGCATTAAGGACATAATTCTTCTGCGCAGCAATGAGGATAAACCTCGGATCACGGATCCAATCCGCATCATTGCTACTAACATCTTTCAATACAATTTTCTCTAGGAACACATATAAAAACATAGGGAAGCAACAACGCGAGCTATTGATCTACAACATAATTTGCAAAATACTACGGGACTAAGTTCATGATAAATTAAAGTTCAATTAATCATATTACTTAAGAACTCCCACTTAGAAAAATATCCTCCAATTCTCTAAGTGATTGCGTGATCCATATCAACTACACCATGACCGATCATCACGTGTGATGGAGTAGTTTCAATGGTGAACATCAATATGTTGATCATATCTACTATATGATTCACGCCGACCTTCGGTCTCCGTGTTCCGAGGTCATATCTTATATGCATAGCTCGTCAAGTATAACCTGAGTATTCTGCGTGTGCAACTGTTTTGCACCGTTGTATTTGAACGTAGAGCCTATCACACCCGATCATCACGTGGTGTCTCAAAGACGAAGAACTTTCGCAACGGTGCATACTCGGGAGAACACTTCTTGATAATTTAGTAAGGGATCATCTTATAATGCTACCGTCAATCAAAGCAAAATAAGATGCATAAAGGATTAACATCACATGCAATCAATATAAGTGATATGATATGGTCATCATCATCTTGTGCTTGTGATCTCCATCGCCAAGCACCGCCATGATCACCATCGTCACCGGTAGCGACACCTTGATCTCCATCGTAGCATCGTTGTCGTCTCGCCAACTATTGCTTCTACGACTATCGCTACTCCTTAGTGATAAAGTAAAGCAATTACATGGCGTTGCATCTCATACAATAAGCGACAACCATATGGCTCCTGCCGATTGCCGATAACTCGGTTACAAAACATGATCATCTCATACAATAAAATATAGCATCACGTCTTGACCATATCACATCACAACATGCCCTGCAAAAACAAGTTAGGCGTCCTCTACTTTGTTGTTGCAAGTTTTACGTGGCTGCTACGGGCTGAGCAAGAACCGTTCTTACCTCGCATCAAAACCACAACGATACTTCGTCAAATAGACTCCGTTTAACCTTCTCAAGGACCGGCGTAGCCACACTCGATTCAACTAAAGTGAGAGAGACAGACACCGCCGGTCACCTTTAAGCAACGAGTGCTCGGGCGGTGAAACCAGTCTCGCGTAAGCGTCTGCGTAATGTCGGTCCGGCCGCTTCATCTCACAATACCGCTGAACCAAAGTATGACATGCTGGTAGGCAGTATGACTTGTATCGTCCACAACTCACTTGTGTTCTACTCGTGCACATGACATCAACGCATAAAACCAGGCTCGGATGCCACTGTTGGGGAACGTAGTAATTTCAAAAATTTTCCTACGATCACGCAAGACCATGGTGATGGCATAGCAACGAGATGAGAGTGTTGTCTACGTACCCTCGTAGACCAGCAACGGAAGCGTTGACGCAACGTAGAGGAAGTAGTCGTACTTCTTCCCGATCCAACCGATCCAAGTACCGAACGTACGGCACCTCCGAGTTCTGCACACGTTCAGCTCGATGACGTCCCTCGAACTCCGATCCAGCCGAGTGTTGAGGAGAGTTTCGTCGACGACGGCGTGGTGGCGATGATGATGTTCCACCGACGCAGGGCTTCGCCTAAGCTCCGCTACGGTATGATCGAGGTGTAATCTGGTGGAAGGGGGCACCGCACACGGCTAAGGAACGATCTAATCGATCAACTTGTGTGTTATGGGGTGCCCTCTGCCCCTGTATATAAAGGAGGGAAGGGGAGGGGCTGGCCGGCCACCTATGGCTGCGCCGGGAGTCCTACTCCCACCGGAGTAGGATTCCCCCAAATCCTAGTCCAACTAGGGTTTGACCAAGGGAGAGGGAGAGAGGGCGCCACCCCCTTCTCCTAATCCTAATAGGACTAGGGAAGGGGGGAAGGCTGCGGCCAGCATATGGCCCCTTTTCTCTTTCCCTAAGGCCCATCAAGGCCCATTGACTCCCGGGAGGTTCCAGAACCCCGGTACTCGAGTAAAATTCCCAATTTCACCCGGAGTGATTCCGAGTCCAAACATAGGCTTCAATATATCAATCTTTATGTCTCGACCATTTCGAGACTCCTCGTCATGTCCGTGATCTCATCCGGGACTCGAACAACCTTCGTACATCAATATCATATAAACTCATAATAACATCATCGAAACTTTAAGCGTGCGGACCCTACGGGTTCGAGAACTATGTAGACATGACCGAGACACCTCTCGGTCAATAACCAATAGCGGGACCTGGATGCCCATATTGGCTCCTACATATTCTACGAAGATCTTTATCGGTCGAGACCGCATAACAACATACGTTGTTCCTTTGTCATCGGTATGTTACTTGCCCGAGATTCGATCGTCGGTATCCAATACCTAGTTCAATCTCGTTCTTCGCAAGTCTCTTTTCTCGTTCCGTAATACATCATCTCACAACTAACACATTTAGTTGCAATGCTTGCAAGGCTTATGTGATGTGCATTACCGAGAGGGCCCAGAGATACCTCTCCGACAATCGGAGTGACAAATCCTAATCTCAAATATGCCAACCCAACATGTACCTTCGGAGACACCTGTAATGTACCTTTATAATCACCCGATTCGTTGTGGCGTTTGGTAGCACCCAAAGTGTTCCTCGGCAAACGGGAGTTGCATAATCTCATAGTCATAGGAACATGTATAAGTCATGAAGAAAAGCACTAGCAACAAACTATACGATCAGGTGCTATGCTAATGGAATGGGTCATGTCAATCGATCATTCAACCAATGATGTGATCCCGTTAATCAAATAACAACTCCTTGTTCATGGTTAGGAAACATAACCATCTTTGATTAACGAGCTAGTCAAGTAGAGGCATACTAGTGACACTCTGTAGGTTTATGTATTCACACATGTATTATGTTTCCGGTTAATACAATTCTAGCATGAATAATAAACATTTATCATGATATAAGGAAATAAATAATAACATTATTATTGCCTCTAGGGCATATTTCCTTCATTAGCAGCAATAGAAACACACAAGAATATGATTCGACAGACTACTAGGAAGTGGTGGTGATGGTGTGGTGGACAGTCACAAATCCGTCAGGCAAATCTCAAATTCTTACCAGCTTCTTACCAAAGAAGAAGCGTGATCGGCAACCGATGTAGTCAAAACTCTCAAAGCTTGGATAGAGCGATTACTGTGGAGAGTCAAACGCACGATGTCGATGTATGTGGAGCTGGGAAGGCTTATAATATGGTAGCAAAAGGGTCAGCAATAATCAATTCAGAGATGCAAAGTTGAATAAACGCTCAACGACGGTCTTGTGTCTGGTCCTAGGCTAGACCGTGCTAGAGACGCGAGCCTAGAACACTAACAAAATCACGGCGCTGCACGGAAACAACGGAAAAGCACACTCTGAATAATTTTTTTTTCGCTTTTTTTTTTTTTCCTGCGCTTTTTTTTTTTTTTTTTTGCGAAAAATAACTATAATGGCGAGTGTGTCAAAACTCTTCCCAGGTCAAACTGACAGGATGGGCACGAAATTTTTTCGACCAAAAAAAATTTTTTTTTTTTTGCCGGACCCAAAAACTGAAACAGGTCAAAAAACTTTCTATAATGGCGACTGTCTCAATACGCTTAGAAACACCTAAAAATAGGATAGCCAGAAAATTTTTCGACAAGTGCGTTTTCGGAAAATTTTGGGCCTAAACGGAGGGTGGTTTCCAGAAACCTACTCCGTCAAGGAAAACACAAATCGGAAACTAGATGGATCTCGAAAACAAACCTAATATGCAAGGAACTCGGATTGGTGGTGGATATATGGTGGTGGTATATGACAGCGGTGGTGGTATATGGTAGCGGTGGTGGTATATGGATACGGATTGGTGGTGGTATATGGATACGGATTGAGTTGTGGCGGATAAGCAATGGTGGTAGATGGCAAGGCGATGATGATGGTGCGGCGGCGGCGTGACAACTTATGACCGTAACTCAAACTCTAAAAGACTAGACTCTAAGACCAGCAACTTGACACGACGATGCAACCGCAAATTCAACAAAGCAAAAACCTAAAAAGATTATGCAAAGGCTCAGATTGGTTCGGATATGATGAACTAACCCTAATTTTTTTTTGTGGCTTTTTCGTGGACTTTAGGTATGAAGAACAGACTCGATCTAATCTACTAAAAACTGTAAAATCTCACCGAGCAACCTGAAAATCTGATACCACTTGATAGAGGCAAAGGTGTCCCGATGTTTCGATGAGATGGTGGCTATCGTTTCTGTGGGAGTCGACCTTGACGATCCGACTACGATCGTTGCGAGACGTCGCGCCTTAGCAATCGCTAAACCAACTTCCGAGGGTTATTGACCACGCCGAACACGATCAACGACCACGAGGGCCTGTTTCCTGCGAGCAAACGAAGAACAAGCAAGAAACTGAGATTGCAATCTGGATATTGCGAATATAAGATGAAAGCTTTATTGATCAAGGTGGGGTTCATGGCGCCTTTGTGCGGTCGTTGAACACAAACGAAGTACGCGAAGTTGCAGCTATGGCGAACTTTTAATCTAAACAAAACCCAAGGTCTAAACGGTGCCCTAAGGGCTGTATATATGGAGGAAGAGGGGGGAATTTCGTGGCCCTTGGTGGAGGGGTCCGAAATCAACCCTAACTCTTGTTTCCCCACACATACGGACTCTAAAAACATCCTATACTTAAGTATTTCGAAATTACATGGGCCTGGCCCAATAATAAGGTGACGCAGCACCTAGAATAGCCTATGGACGAATATTATGAAGTGGCATCTTGTATATTTCGTCCAAGGCCTCATGCACTCATTAGGGTGGCTTCAAAGTCCTGGAATCATCACTTGTAACTCCGTTCTTGTTCCCCTTGCGCATGCCAACATCTCCATGCTTGGACTTGCTCCAAGGTTCATCTTTCTTGTCCATGGTAGGCCCTTCATTTGTAAGCAAAACAAATGTATCCAATTTAGGCAGCATCATATTCTCATGAACATTGGAATCGTTACCAAGAAACGAAAGTACCTGATAATTCAATTGGCGTGCGCGAGCTCTAGTAATTGGTCCAGTATGTATAGCAGCAGGGGCTGTGGGTGTAACAATGGTATTGATGTCCTCATCATTCTGTGACGCCTTTGTCTGGTCGTTGAACACAAACGAAGTACGCGAAGTTGCAGCTATGGCGAACTTTTAATCTAAACAAAACCCAAGGTCTAAACGGGGCCCTAAGGGCTGTATATATGGAGGAAGAGGGGAATTTCGTGGCCCTTGGTGGAGGGTCCAAATCAACCCTAACTCTTGTTTCCCCACACATACGGACTCTAAAAACAGCCTATACTTAAGTATTTCGAAATTACATGGGCCTGGCCCAATAATAAGGTGACGCAGCACCTAAAATAGCCTATGGACGAATATTATGAAGTGGCATCTTGTATATTTCGTCCAAGGCCTCATGCACTCATTAGGGTGGCTTCAAAGTCCTGGAATCATCACTTGTAACTCCGTTCTTGTTCCCCTTGCGCATGCCAACATCTCCATGCTTGAACTTGCTCCAAGGTTCATCTTTCTTGTCCATGGTAGGCCCTTCATTTATAAGCAAAACAAATGTATCCAATTTAGGCAGCATCATATTCTCATGAACATTAGAATCATTACCAAGAAACGAAAGTACCTGATAATTTAATTGGCGTGCGCGAGCTCGAGTAATTGGTCCAGTATATGTAGCAGTAGGGGTTGTGGGTGTAACAATGGTATTGATGTCCTCATCAACATGTTGTCTTTGCACCTGGAGATCTTGTTTGGTTATATTTGCGTAAGGATAGGTTTCCTAATTTGCGCAAATCAAAGCTAATGCCACGTGCTGATGGTCCATTTAAGGTGTTAGAGAAAATAAATGATAATGCATATAAACTTGAGCTGCCTGCAGATTTTGGGGTTAGTCCCACTTTTAACATTGCAGATTTGAAGCCTTATTTGGGTGAGGAAGATGAGCTTCCGTTGAGGACGACTTCATTTCAAGAAGGGGAGGATGATGAGGACATCAACACCATTGTTACACCCACAGCCCCTGCTGCTATACATACTGGACCAATTACTAGAGCTCGCGCACGCCAATTGAATTATCAGGTACTTTCGTTTCTTGGTAACGATTCCAATGTTCATGAGAATATGATGCTGCCTAAATTGGATACATTTGTTTTGCTTACAAATGAAGGGCCTACCATGGACAAGAAAAATGAACCTTGGAGCAAGTTCAAGCATGGAGATGTTGGTATGCGCAAGGGGAACAAGAACGGAGTTACAAGTCATGATTCCAGGACTTTGAAGCCACCCTAATGAGTGCATGAGGCCTTGGACGAAATATACAAGATGCCACTTCATAATATTCGTCCATAGGCTATTCTAGGTGCTGCGTCACCTTATTATTGGGCCAGGCCCATGTAATTTCGAAATACTTAAGTATAGGCTGTTTTAGAGTCCAGATTGGGGGAAACAAGAGTTAGGGTTGGTTTCGACCCCTCCCTCAAGGGCCACGAAATTCCTCCTCTTCCTCCATATATACAACCCTTAGGGCGTCGTTTAGACTTTGGGTTTTGTTTAGATTAAAAGTTCGCCATAGCTGCAACTTCATGTTTCGCTTGTGTTCAACGACTGCATAAAGGCGCCACAGTAACCCCACCTTGATCAATAAAGCTTTCATCTTATATTCGCAATATCCAGATTGCAATCTCAGTTTCTTGCTTGTTCTTCGTTTGCTCGCAGGAAATGACCCTCGTGGTCGAGTTGATCGTGTTCGGCGTGGTCAATAACCTCTCGGAGTTGGTTTAGCGATTGCTAAGGCGCGATGTCCTCGCACGTTCGTAGTCGGATCGTCAAAGTCGACTTCCTCCAAAGCGAAAACCAACATCTCATTGAAAGACGGGACACCTTTGCCTCTATCACAACCGAGGTGGGCACAACTCACCAGGGCGTGCCTGGGCCCCCAAACGCACCGAGGTGGGTTGTGCTCCCCTCGGATCCCCCCTCTGGTACTTCCTTGGCCCATCATGTGTCTTCTGGTCTAGAAAAAATCTCCAAAAAGTTTCGCTGCATTTGGACTCCGTTTGGTATTGATTTTATGCGAAGTAAAAAACAAGCAAAAACAACAACTTGCACTGGGCACTACGTCAATAGGCTAGTCCCAAAAAATGATATAAAGTTTCTATAAAATGATTGTAAAACATCCAAGAATGATAATATAACAGAATGGAACAAAAAAAGAAACTATAGATACGTTGGAGACGTATCAGGAGGCTGTTGCTCACTATGTTGGACCAAACAGCAGGAATGCCCCCCCAATAAAGCTATCTGGGTGCCACGGAAAACTATCGAGGCATTGCCTATTACTACTTTACTAACCATGCAGGCAGAAAATGCTCGTTACTTCCTTAAAAAAGTTCGACAGAATGAGTATATGCATACCTCATTGAACCACTATACTCATTCGTCTGGAAAGAATTTCAATGCCTATTCCTTTGATTATGCTCGCACTTCCTCGAGTAACAAATATGGTTAACGAAGGAAATCATATCATGCTTGCTCTTTTGTTTCTAAGCCACCTGCAAATATGTGGGTGGTTAAGAAAGCCTAATTCCTCTGCAGGACTATGTCTCTGGGTGTACCGAATGGATAATGGATAGTGGATGCACTAGTCGTATGACCAGAGATAAGTCGTTGTTTGTCGACCCCAACTTAACTGCTTCATCTATGAAGTATATTACTTTCGACGGCAACAACAAAGGAAAGGTAATTGGGTTAGGTAATATTGCTATATCCGAAGACAAGAACATTGATGATGTTTTACTTGTTCAGTCTCTTGGTTTCAATCTCATGTCAGTTGGCAAGCTTTGTGGTCTAGGCATGCTAGTTCTATTTTCTATATCCAATTGCATAATCTTTATGGCCTCTAACAATTCCTTCGCTTTGAGGGAAATAGAAAGGGTGATTTATGTATTGTGGATTTCTCTAAGGGTGCCTCAGTCCAAACTTGTTTTCTTGCAAAAGCAACCGAAGGTTGGCTGTGGCACCGAAGACTTGGTCATGCAAGTATGAGAAATTTGCAGACTCTCGTGAAGAAAAGTCATCTCCATGGCATTCCTGATGTAAAATTCGACAAGGATCATCTCCTGTGGTGCATGCGAGGACGACAAATTGGCCAAGAAGCATCATATGTCAAAAACTGTTATGACCACAACAAGACCTCTGGAAATTCTTCATATGGATTTATTCGGACCTCAAAACTATGCAAGTTTTGGAGGTAGTCATTATGGTCTGGTTATTTGATACGTCTCCAACGTATCTATGATTTTTGTTTGTTCCATGCTGTTTTATTATCAATCTTGGATGTTTTATAATCATTTTATAGTCATTTTATATCATTTTTTAGTACTAACCTATTGACATAGTGCCAAGTGCCAGTTGATGTTTTTCCATGTTTTTTACATCGCTGGAAATCAATATCAAACAGAGTCCAAATGCCACGAAACTTCACGATGTTTTTTTATGGGGCAAAAGGAAGCAGATGGGCCCTGGTTGCACCTGGGGGGAGTCCCGAGGAGGGGACAACCCACTAGGGCGGGCCGCGCCCTGGTGGGTTGTACCCACCTCGGGTGCCCCCCGGACCGCCTCTTTGCTCTATAAATACCCCAATATTCCAGAAACCCTAGAAGCGTCGATGAAATATTCATCCAAATTACCGCAGAGTCCAGAACCACCAGATCCAATCTAGACACCATCACAGAGGGGTTCACCACTTCCGTTGGTGCCTCTCCGATGATGCGTGAGTATTTCTTTGTAGACCTTCGGGTCCGTAGTAGTAGCTAGATGGATTTCTCTATCTCTCTCGTTGAATTCTCAATACAATGGTCTCTTGCAGATCCATACGATGTAGCTCTTTTGCGGTGTGTTTGTTTGGATCTGATGAACTTTGAGTTTATGATTAGTTATATATTTTTATATCCATGAAATTTATCTAGCAATGGGAAGAGGTGCCCGGTAGTGGGTTCGATCATACGGTGCTCGATCCTAGTGACAGAAAGGGAAACGACACGTATGTATCATTGGTACTAAGGATAAAAAACGAGATCTATATCTACCGCCATATAGATAAACGGATCTTGTCTACATCATGTCATCGTTCTTATTGCATTAATCCGGTTTTCCATGAACTTAATACAATAGATGCATGCTGGATAGCGGTCGATGTGTGGAGTAATAGTAGTAGATGCAGGCAGGAGTCGGTCTACTAATCTTGGACGTGATGCCTATGTAACGACCATTGCCTGGATATCGCCATAATTATTTGAAGTTCTATCAATTGCCCAACAGTAATTTGTTTACCCACCATTTGCTATTTTTCTCGAGAGAAGCCACTAGTGAAACCTACGGCCCCCGGGTCTTCTTTCTCATATATTTGCCTTGCGATCTACTTTTCCTTTGCATTTTTATTCAGATCTATGAAACCAAAAAATGCAAAAATACCTTGCTGTGTTTTATCTTTATTTATTTTATTTCGCGTTCGATCTATCAATCTACTACAATTTACCTCATGTCTGCTTGCCTATCTTTAGGCGTCGTACCCCGGAAGGGATTGAAAACCCCTTTAACACGTCAGGTTGCGAGGTGTTGTTGTTTGTGTGCATGTGCTATTACGTTGTGTTGCTTGGTTCTCCTACTGGTTTGATACCTTGGTTTCATAACTGAGGGAAATACCTACCGTCGCTGTGCTACATCATCCCTCCGCCTCCGGGGAAATATCGACGTAGTTTCAGCTACCATCAAGGAGAATTTCTGGCGCCATTGCCGGGGAGGATCTTTAACGTAACCAGGTTCTTAACCACAAATGTCATCTCCTCTCAATGTACTTTATTTGCCATTTGCCTCTCATTTTCTTCTCCCCCACTTCACAAAAATTTGCTGTTTTATACGCCCTCTTTTTCGTTCGCCTTTTTCTCGTCAAATCTCCTGTTTGCTGGTGTTGCCATGTGCCTTCTATTTGCTTGCATCTTTGCTTACTAAAAATATCTATTGTTATGGATCCTCATCCACTGGCTAATCTTTTTAAGAGATCCAATTATCATGTACCAATTGCTAGTGATTTGAGTGCACTAGATTATCTTGATGATTTGCTTGAGATTCGTGAACCTGAAAATTGTGATGAAGAAATTTATGAAGTGATTCATGATAGCTCCTTGAATGAAAAGCATGATTGCAATGATTTTACTATAAATTCTATTAATAACAATTTTGATAATAATATGCAAAACCCCAAGCTTGGGGATGCTTGTTTTGTCATGTCCGCTACTTATTGCAATGATCATGATTGGGGTGATAATGTTTCTTATGGTCTTGAAAATTTATTTAAGCCTCATGATGAATGTGTTTGTGATAATATTGAAACTGGGTTTGTAATAGAGTCAACTTTATTTAAAAATAATCCCACATATTTGGAGAGTGTTCAATCTTATGAAATTTTTGATAAATGTGGGCTTGGAGAGGTCATGACTTTATTTGATGATCCCACTATTTTGGAATAGTGTCAACTTTGCATGCATGTAGATCATAAAAATAAAAACTTATATGATAGTTATATTATAGAATTTTATTATGATCCTACATATAATTATTATGAGATAGGAAAATATGGTTGTAGAAATTTCGGTGTTACTGAATTACCTCTCGTTATGTTAAGATCGTTAATGCTTTATTCCTCTTCTTTGCATATATTAGATGTTTCTTGTCTCGATAATTTGTTTGCATATAAATTCCCTATGCATAGGAAGTATGTTAAACTTAAATGTGTTTGTCACATATTTCATGATGCTCTCTTCATGTTTCGATTATTGTCTGTTGTGTGAGCATCGTTGAAATATTATGCCTAGCTATGGGCATAAAACTATAGCGCTTGTTGGGAGGCAACCCAATGAATAAAATTTATTTTTCCTTTTTGCTTTCTGTTCTTGTGTGTTTACACAATTATTCGACGAAATACAATTCCAGCCGCAGCAAGTTCCAGAAACACCAAACCAATCTAGACACCATCACGGAGGGGTTCATCATCCTCATTGGTGCCTCTCCGATGATGCGTAAGTAGTTCATTGTAGACCTTCGGCTATGTAGTTAATTGCTAGACGACTTCCTCTCTCTCTCTTTTGATTCTCAATACAATGATCTCTTTGAGATCTATTTGATGTAACTCTTTTTGAAGTGTGTTTGTTGGGATCCGATGAACTTTGAGTTTATGATCAGATTTATTTTATCCATGAAAGTTATTTGAGTTTTGATCTCTTATATGCATGATTGCGTATAGCCTCGTATTTCTTCTTCTAATCTTTGGTTTAGTTAGGACAACAAGATCGATTTTTCTTACCATGGGAAGAGGTGCTTTGTGATGTGTTCGATCTTACGGTGCTCAATCCCAGTGACAGAAGGGGACATGACACATATGTATCATTGCTATTAAGGATAACAAGATGGGGTCTATTCCTACATGAATAGATCTTGTCTAGATCATGTCATCGTTCTTATTGCATTACTCCATTCTTTCATGAAATTAATACACTAGATGCATGTTGGATAACGATTGATGTGTGGAGTAATAGTAGTAGATGCAGGCAGGACTCGATCTACTAATCTTGGACGTGATGCCTATATGATGATCATTGCCTGGATATCATCATAATTATTTGAAGCTCTATCAATTGCCCAACAGTAATTTGTTTACCCACCGTTATTTTTCTCGAGAGAAGCCACTAGTGAAATCTATGGCCCCCGGGTCTATTCTTTATCATATTTGCCTTTGAGATCTATTTTTATTCTCTTTTATTTTCAGATATATTATTCCAAAAACCCAAAAGCTGAAAACTTTTGTTACTTATTTTATTTTGCATTTCCGGGAGATCTATTTATCCAATCTACAACAAACCTATCTATCTTTTTCCCTGGGAGGGATTGACAACCCCTCTTACGTGTTGGGTTGCAAGTATTTGTTCTTTGTGTGCAGGTACCATTTACATAGTATTGTGTGGTTCTCCTACTGTGATACGGAGCATCCCACGTTCATCTCCATGTACACCTTCATAGCACATCAAGCCCCAAGTGAACCTACCGGAATTAAGGTGAACCCGCTCTTCTTCAAGATTTACATGAATATCCATAGTACTTGGTCGCTACCTCACCCCGGAAAGTTGTGCATCTTCAGGTACGAGGACGACCGCTGCCAAGCAACCAAGGAGCTTCCCGGAGGCCAAGGAGAAGGACCCCAAGGCTACAAGGAAGAAGATGGAGTCCAACAGGAGCTGGACATGAGGTCCCAGGCGACCCCGTGCGCACGGGCCCCCGAGACCCCGTGCGCACGGACTACTCAGAGAGTTTGCGCTGGAGCACCCCGTGCGCACGGCCTGTACCGTGCCCACGGGACCCTGTCTTGCACGGGCCCAACTTACCCGTCTTGCGGGCTCATCAGGATGGACGCCCGTGATCTCCACTCCGAGCCCCTCTTCCTCCACTTCATCCCCAAGACTATATATTCCGTACCTAGGCCACTTGTTCGGGTTAGCAAAGGATATCTTAGATGATGTAGGGCGGAACCCTACGTGGGCGATCTTTCACGTTGGAGCGGATCCTACGGTGAATCACGAAGAACACGCGGGAGAACTAGAGGGAAAACACGAGGAAAACGAGAGAGAAATCACTCAACCGACAAGAGGTCAATCACACAAGTGCTAGATTATCGATCACATAAGGTGGCACAAGATTCAAGATCAACAAAGGAAAGATACACGAGTAGCCGTTCTTCTCCGAGAGGAGGTCTTGATGGGGTCCACCCTAGAAGGGGGTCTTGAATCCGCTTGGGGGATCTTCTCCGTAGAGGTCCTGATCTCCGAGGAGAAGTAGCCAAGTGGATGAGCAAAGGCTCTCACACCAAAATATGAGCTAATCCAATGCTAATCCTAGAAAGATGAAAGGGAACAAGTATATATAGTCTCGGGGCGAAGGGGTACAAGGGACAAGGCCACGAGGCATCTTGTGACGAGGGGAGGCCGAACGTCCGGGCGTCGGGCGGATGTCCGGCCTTCAGCGGCGCCGGATGTCCGGCTCTCAGCCGGATGTCCGAACTAGAAGCGACCGCTTCAGCCGAACCGGAAAGGGCGCGGATTTCAGGCTGGGGCCGGATTTCGAGGCTGGGGCGGATGTCCGGCTTGGACGCGGATGTCCGGGCCCTGGAGACTTGGGTATTTTGGTGCATGTTGAGGTAGAAGCTTCAGGGGCCGGATGTCCGGGGTCAGGGCCGGATGTCCGGGGCTTGGAAGGGGATTTTGCTCGTTTCCGTTGGTTCTCTTCATCCATGGACTTGGCGGCTTGTCCGTCTTCACGTGCATCCTCGGGAGGTTCCCCTTGACACCTAATCATGCATAGCATATCAGACTTAGGTAGTAGCCATGTTTCGAGTGGATCATATGTGATATCAATAAGGAAAGAGGTCACCTCGTTCTCGAGAGCTCTAGCTCTAGCTCGTGTCATGGGTCCTCTTGGCTCTTGATGAGACGGTTGTATGTCCATGGGGATGATCGTGGGATGCTCCGCATCATCTCCCCCTTGGGAGAGATCCGACCTCGGATCAAAAGCTTCATCTCCATGGAATGGTGCGAGGTCCTTGACGTTGAAGATGTCGCTCACGTTGTATTTGTCGCGAGGTAGGTCGATCTTGTAAGCGTTGTCGTTGTAGCGTGCTAGCACCTTGAAAGGTCCATCGGCTCGAGGGAGAAGCTTGGACTTGCGTTCTTTGGGGAAGCGGTCCTTGCGGAGGTGTAGTCACACTAGATCACCAATGTTGAAGATGATGGGTTGCTTGTTGGCGTTGAGCTTGTTTGCTTGACGTTGTACTTCGCGCTCAATGGTGTGCCTTGTATCTTCGTGCATCTTCTTGATGTAGCTTGCTCGTTCACTTGCATCCATGTTGGTGCGCTCTTGGAGAGGAAGTGGTAGAATGTCCAATGGGGACAACGGGTTGAAACCGTGAGCGACCTCGAAGGGGACTTGCCGGTAGTTGAATGTCTTGCACGATTGTAGGCGTGCTCGGCGATGGGTAGACATGCTTCCCATTCCTTGATGTTCTTCTTGATCAAGACACGAAGTAGAGTGGATAGTGTGCGTTCGTCACCTCCGTTTGGCCGTCGTTTTGAGGATGGTATGCCGAGGAGAACAAGAGCTTGATTCCGAGCTTGGCACATAGGGTCTTCCAAAAGTAACTCAAGAACTTGACGTCATGATCGGAGACGATTGTCTTTGGTACGCCATGAAGTCGCAAGATTTCCCTACAAAAGAGATTGGCAACATGTGAAGCATCGTCTATCTTGTTGCAAGGTATGAAATGTGCCATCTTAGAAAATCTATCCACGACAACAAAGACGGAATCCTTGCCATTTTGAGTCCTAGGCAAACCAAGTACAAAATCCATACTGATGTCTTCCCATGGTTGATATGGAATAGGAAGAGGCATGTAAAGACCATGAGATTGAGCTTTAGACTTAGCTTTGCGACATGTATAGCATCGGTTGGTGAAGCATGAGACGTCGCGGAACATCTTGGGCCAAAAGTAGTTGTTGGAGAGCATGGCGAATGTCTTGTCGCGTCCAAAGTGTCCCATGAGTCCGCCTCCATGAGCCTCTTGCTAAAGGAGCAAACGAAGAGAAGACTCGGGAATGCAAAGTTTGTTAGCTCTCATAAGATAACCATCCTTGATGTAATATTGTTCCCAAGACGTATGCGTCAAGCACTTAGCATAAGGAGAAGCAAAAGATGGATCATGCTCATACAAGTCTTTTATATCCTCAAAACCAATAACATTCAATTCAAGTTGAGTGACAAGCATGCATATGCGTGAAAGCGCGTCGGCAACTACATTTTCTTTACCCTTAATGTACTTGATCACATAAGGAAAAGATTCGATGAATTCACTCCATTTGGCATGACGCTTGTTCAATTTAGTTTGACCTTTGAGGTACTTAAGCGTTTCATGATCGGTGTGGATGACAAACTCGTGAGGTCTAAGGTAATGTTCCCAAACATGTAGCAGACGCACTAAAGTATACAACTCTTTGTCATAGATGGGGTAATTAAGTTGAGCACCGGAGAGTTTTTCACTAAAATATGCAATGGCTCATTTTTCTTGCATCAAAACTCCGCCAATTCCTGTACCACTTGCATCACAATGAACCTCAAAAGTTTTGTCAAAATTGGGCAAAGCAAGAATCGGAGCATGAGTAAGCAAAGACTTGAGCTCATCAAAAGCGGTTGATTGCAAAGTTCCCCAAACAAAGGGAGTATTCTTCTTGCTCAAAGCATGCAAAGGAGCGGCAATTGTGCTAAAATCTTTCACAAAGCGACGATAGAAACCCGCAAGACCAAGAAAGCTTCGCACTTGTTGCAAATTGGTGGGTTGGGGCCAAGTTTTGATTGCTACAATCTTAGATTCATCAACATGGACACCCTTTGAGGAAACAACAAAACCCAAGAAAACCACTTTGTCAACTCCGAAAGTGCATTTTTTCAAGTTTGCATAAAGGCTTTCCTTGCGAAGAGTTTGCAACACAGATTTTACATGATTGATGTGCTCTTTCATGGTTTTGCTAAACACAAGAATATCATCAAAGTAAACCACAACAAAGACTCCAATATAAGGACGAAGCACATGATGCATAAGACGCACAAAAGTACCGGGAGCTTCCGAAAGACCCATAGGCATCACTAACCATTCATATAAACCAAATTTGGTTTTGAAAGCAGTTTTCCATTCATCACCCTCTTGTATGCGGATTTGATAATAGCCACTTTTAAGATCAATTTTTGAGAAAAAGTTGGCTCCACTAAGTTCATCAAGCATGTCATCTAAGCGAGGAATGGGATGCCTATATCGAACGGTAATAGCATTGATAGGTCTACAATCGGAACACAAGCGGAAACTTCCATCGGGCTTAGGCACAAGAATAACCGGAACGGCACAAGGGCTTCTTAGGCTTTCACGTACATGGTCATTGTCGATGAGTTGTTGTACTTGTCGTTGAATTTCCTTTGTTTCTTCGGGATTGACTCGGTATGGAGCTTTGTTTGGTAGAGGCGCTCCGGGGATGAGGTCGATTCGATGCTCAATGCCTCGAAGAGGAGGTAGACCCGGAGGTAGCTCATCGGGAAAAACATCTTAAAATTCCTGCAAAAGAGATTGAAACACCAAAGGTAGCTCGTGAATGGTGTTAGTTTTTGGTTCTCCATCCTTGCACACAAGGACAAAGTGCATCACGGTAGATGGGTTCTCACACACTTCTCTCATCTCACTTTTGGTGGCAAATAGAATGAGGTTTTTCTCTCTAGGCGAAGAGTCTCTCAAATTTGGCTTGTGGCTCTCACTCACTTTTGGGTGGATCACTTTATCACTCTTGTCTCTATGATTGGTGGCTTGTTTGTCGGCTATCACATGACTAGGAGACATAGGTCGTAGCACATATTCTTTCCCCTTCATCTTGAAGCTATAGTGATTGGTGCGCCCATTGTGGATGACACCACGGTCGAATTGCCATGGTCGACCTAGAAGTAGATGGCAAATGGTCATTGGGACCACATCACATTCCAATGTGTCTTCATAAGCACCAATTTTGAAGGAGACTTGGACCGTATGCTCGACTCGTATAGTGCCGGAGTCACTTAGCCATTGAACCTTGTAGGGGTGCGGGTGCTTCCTCTTGACCAATTGGAGCTTGGAGCATAGTTCTTCACTTGCCAAGTTGTGGCAACTACCTCCATCGATGATGACTTTGATGGATCGTCCATTGATGCCGGCTTTTGTGTGGAAGATGTGGCATCGTTGGTCTTCTTCTTGTTGATGTTGGAGAGTCAAGACCTTGGAGACAACGAGAGCGGGGCTCAAATCCTCGTCACAAAAGACTTGATCATCTTCATCTTCATTCACTTGCCGGTGCATGGCCACTTGCTCAAGGGCTTCCATTTCCTCTTCACTCATGGAGTCATATGTGCCATCGTCGTTGAGGATCATGGTGCGCTTGTTGGTGCATTCAGATGACTTGTGGCCTCGGCGCCGCAAGTGAAACACTTGAAGGAGCTTGTTTTGATGGTCTCATCGGTCGGAGTAGAGGATGAAGCACGCGGCTTGAGGTTGCTTGTAGTAGGAGGAGGACGACTTGAACTTGTCGATGTCTTCTTGTAACTTGACTTGTCGTCGTTTCTTGAAGAAAGCTTGGTTGATGTAGATGTTGGAGGAGTCGTTGAAGCTTGGTTGTTGGAGAAGCCGTAGGTCTTGGATGAGTACTTGGCGTACTTGAAGTCATCTTGCACTTGGCGTTCCGCCTTTGTAGCTTGATGCACGAGCTCAATGAGGGATGAGTATGGTTCGAAGTCGGCGATCTTCTTGATGGGATGATTGAGTCCGTTCAAGAAACTTCCATAGTTTGCTCATCATCTTCCTTGACATTGGCTCGAATCATGGCTATCTCCATTTCCTTGTAGTACTCTTCAACACTCTTTGTTCCTTGCTTGAGTAGTTGGAGTTTCTTAAAGAGGTCGCGGTTGTAGTAGGTTGGTACAAAACGTGCTCGCATGACATCCTTCATTTGAGCCCAAGTGGTGATTGGAGGTTCACCTCTTGCTTGTCGTCGCTCAATGATTTGTTCCCACCATATGAGCACATAGTCTTGGAACTCAAGTGATGCCATAGCGATTTTCTTCGCTTCGTCGTAGTTGTGCAACCGGAAGATTTTGTCAACCTTCAATGCCCATGAGAGGTAGTCTTCGGGGTCATTGCTTCCATTGAACTTGGGCATGGTGAATTTTAGCTTGCCGTAGCGTTGCTCTTCATTGTGTTGTTGGCGATGTTGATGATGACGTCCTTGACGTGGATTGTACTCGTCTTCATGTTGCTCTAGGCGCGGAGGAAGACCATGATCAACTTGTTCTTGTTGAACTTGAGGTTGAGGTGGAGCTTGACGAGCTTGTGGAGGAGCTTGAGGAACTTGACGTTGTACATGAGGTTGGTAGTTCCTCTCTTGCATTTCTTCTCGAAGGGCTTCCTCTTGATTGCGCCGTTCGCGATTGCGGTTGGTGAAGGCTCTACTTGATTCTTGAAGGGCACGTTGCGCCTCAAGAGCTTGCGCTTCACGTTGTTGTTGTTGAAGACGTTGAGCCTTGGCGTCTTGTTCGTCTTGGTGAAGACGTGCTCGTTCTTCCTCTTGTTGGCGACGAAGACGTTGTCGTTCTTGAGCTTGAGCAAAAGCCTCTTGGTTTGATTGAGGACGAGGAACTTGATCATCAACTTGCTCTTGTGAATGCTTGTCATGTAGTGGGTTGCGAGATGCATGACGGTCTTGGCGGCGGTTCGACGAAGAGTGTTCGACGTGGTGTACTTGAGTCGTAGAAGGTGTCGTCGAGTGTCGACTCGGCGGCTCCGTCTTGATGATGAAGAAGTGGAATGATGCGGTTTCTCATCAACGCGGATCTCGTCCATTCTTGCATCATTCTCTTGCTTGTGAGCCTCGAACTTGTTGTCAAGTAGTCTCTTGTACGTTGCTCGAGAGTCGCAAGTCGGTGGCGAGGTTGTCGATCTGATCGCTCATTGCTTGTTGTTCTTGGTGCAACGCTTCACAGCACCAAGAGGTGGCTCTTGGTGACGTATGAAGTCATGTCGTCGTCTTGCTCGATGAAGAGTGGGTTGGTAGAAGAACTTGGCCTATCCATCATTCCAAGCAAGATGTGAGTGGTAGAACGGAAAGAACTTATACCAATGTACCTTTGACCGATGTTGAAAATGAATCAAGTTCACTCAAATGCGGACAATGAAATAGCACTCTTGGTACCGATTCTTGTCGGTTCTCACACCTACACAAATAAAAGCTTATGGTGGAGCTCGGTTAGGATGGTGGCACAAAATTTGATGCAATTGTAAGTGAGACTCAATAAAGTTGGAAATGATTCATAAATTTGCAAATGCAACAAGTAGACCAATAGCAAGATATGGTACACGGAAACACACGCGCAAATAGATAATATGGGGTTATGCAACCAAGGATGAGCCAAAATGTGGAATTCACCAAGATGCTCTTGTTGCACAACACTAGAGAGACGCTAGCACGATTGCACAATAGGCAGATACGAAATTGTGCACAACCTACTAAGCAAAAATGCAACGACTTCTATCCCAAGTATGCTATATGAATGTTGTTTCGATGTGTTGATCCAAGATGATCAAGTATGACAATCTTAATGTTTTATGATGCTATGGTTCTTGCTCATAAGCTCTTTGCTTATCTTTCTCTCTTTGCTTAAAAGCTTGATTGGCTCTTTCTCTTTTGAGCTCTTTTCTCATGCAAAACTTCATGAACCAAGATAGCAATTGTGTATGCGATGAGAACTTTGTGACACACAAGTTGATGCTAAGATATGCACCACTTTGGTATGTTATGTATGCTATGGAGTATGATCACTAATGTGCACAAGTCACGTTGCCGGCAATACTCAATGGCTAGTCTCGATGGGTAAGCAACGCAAAAGATGGGCTATGATGGTTATCAATGCAATTGTAAGTAATGACAAAGGTGTCGACGAAGTTACCGTCCTTGGCGAAGATGAGCGGTGGTGATGTTGATGTTGAACCGTACCTAGATAGCCGAAACACAAAAGGATACGGAAAACCCCAACTCAAATTCTCAAGGCAAAAGTTGGCAACATTTTTAGAATTGGTAGTGGAAAAGGCTATGGTGGTGTTATGCGGAAGTGGGGGAGGTAAGTGGAAGTGTATGTGGGCAGGGGACAAAATTTGGCGAAACTTAGGCGGTGATCGGGGTGGTGGAAGG
This sequence comes from Aegilops longissima, assembly GCA_021605205.1. Classification (NCBI taxonomy): domain Eukaryota; kingdom Viridiplantae; phylum Streptophyta; class Magnoliopsida; order Poales; family Poaceae; genus Aegilops; species Aegilops longissima. The sequence goes on along the minus strand of JAHIAM010001061.1, from coordinate 91,094 downwards.
GAATGTTGCTACCAGGGGCCGGAAATCCGGGCTAGAAGCTGGATGTCCGGGGCGCCGGATGTCCGGGCTGATCGAGCCGGATGTCCGGGCTGCCGGATGTCCGGGCTGCTCGGGCCGGATGTCCGGGCTCGAAGAACACCACGAGGAGAGGTCAAATCGGATCAAATTTTGGGCGAATTTGTGGATGGAAATTGTGGAAATGGTGGGGAAAAGCTAGATCTACCTGCAACACACGAAATCCACGGATCAAATCCAACAAAACTTCATCACACTAACAAATCACAAAAAAATTTGGGGGCTATTTTTGTGGGGAATTTTCGAAATTAGGACAAAAACAACAAAATCAAGCTATAAAACAGGGGTAGGGGCTCCAATAACGTGATCAACGTGGCTCATGATACCATAGATGATGTAGGGCGGAACCCTACGTGGGCGATCTTTCACGTTGGAGCGGATCCTACGGTGAATCACGAAGAACACGCGGGAGAACTAGAGGGAAAACACGGGGAAAACGAGAGAGAAATCACTCAACCGATAAGAGGTCAATCACACAAGTGCTAGATTATCGATCACATAAGGTGGCACAAGATTCAAGATCAACAAAGGAAAGATACACGAGTAGCCGTTCTTCTCCGAGAGGAGGTCTTGATGGGGTCCACCCTAGAAGGGGGTCTTGAATCCGCTTGGGGGATCTTCTCCGTAGAGGTCCTGATCTCCGAGGAGAAGTAGCCAAGTGGATGAGCAAAGGCTCTCACACCAAAATATGAGCTAATCCAATGCTAACCCTAGAAAGATGAAAGGGAACAAGTATATATAGTCTCGGGGCGAAGGGGTACAAGGGACAAGGCCCTAAGGCACTGCGCGCAGGCAGGGGAGGCCGGACGTCCGGGCGTCGGGCCGGATGTCCGGGCCTTCGCGAGGCGCCGGATGTCCGGGCTCTTAGCCCGGATGTCCGAACTAGAAGCGACCGTTCAGTGAACTGGAAAGGCGCCGGATTTCCGGGCTGGGGGGCGGATGTCCGGGCTTGGACGCCGGATGTCCGGGCCCTGGAGACTTGGTGATGTAGGGCGGAACCCTACGTGGACGATCTTTCACGTTGGAGCGGATCCTACGGGGGAATCACGAAGAACGAGCGGAAGAACACGAGGAAATCACGGGGAGGAACGAGGGAAAACGCTCAACCAACAAGGAATCGGTCACACAAATGCTAGATCAAAGAACACAAAGAGAGATACATGATTCAAGGTCAACAAAGGACGATACAAACGGTAGCCGTTCTTCTCCGTGAGGTCTTGAGGATGGTCTTCTCCGCAAAGGGAGGTCTTGAATCCAAGGTGGATCGTCTCCGAAGAGGGGCCGCGGTCTCTCTCGTGGAGTAGATCCGGTATGGATGAGCGAAGCTCTATCTAATGAGCTAAATCAACGCTAACCTTCAAAGAGGAAGGGATGGAGTATATATAGTCTAGGGGCGAAGGGTACAAGGGCCTCGGCCGGATGCATCTGCACGCAGGGGGAGGCCGGATGTCCGGGCGTCGGGCGGATGTCCGGGCTTTCGAGACGCCAATGTCCGGCTAGGGGCGGATGTCCGGCTGGCGGGTCTTCGGATGCAATCGGTGATGGAGGGCTGGATTTCGGGCGAAGGGCGGATATCCGGGAGCTTCGTGGGAGGCCGGATGTCCGGGGCTGGGGGCGGATGTCCGGCCTCAGAGTTTCTGGTTGCTGTGATGGGCGCCGGATGTCCGGGCTGGGGCGGATGTCCGGGCTTCTTGGGAAGGGCTGGATGTCCGGGCTGACGCCGGATGTCCGGGCTCTGCAGGCTTTCTCCGGTTCCTCTCGTCGTGTTCCTTCATCCTTGTACTTGGGGAGTTGTCCATCATTCCGAGTATCTCCGAGAGGGTCTCCTTGGTACCTAGGCATGCATAGAGTCCTCGCCTTAGGTAGCAACCATGTCTCACACGAATGGAAAGAGGAAGCATGTAGGAACGGGTTCACCTTGTGTCCAATGGCGAATAGTCGAGGTCTCATCTCCTGTATCCTTGGGGCTTGGAGAGTAGTCGGAGTGTACATGGTGATGAACGTGGGATGCTCCGCATCATCTCCCCTCCCTTGGGAAAGATCCGACCTCGGATCGTGATCCTTATCACCATGGAAACGGTTGTCGTAGACAGACTTGTAGTTGGACGAAGTTGAAGACATGGCGCAATCCAAGTAGTCCAAGGTGTCGCCGGAGTGATAGACATGCAAAAAGAGCAAACACAAGAAACACTCGGAAATACAATGGTTAGCGCACCCAAAGTGTCCATCATGTAAGAATGAGTCCGTCCAAAGAAATTGTTCATGACAAGGCATGAGATGCTTATCCAAATTATTTAAAATGACATGTAAAGCATTCATGGGAACCGAAGCATGGTGCACAAAGCGACAAATTCTACCATTGTGCAAAATGATGTCATAGAGAGACTGTTTATCAATAGCATGAATATGGCAATGGATGCTCAACATGTGTATGATATCATGCAATTGATGGTAGGCAATGTGATCATTTTGTATGAAGATGCCATCAAGAAAGATCACAACAAATTTGCTAAGAAAATGCACAAGTTCATATATCATGGATGACATGGGAATACAAGATGCAACAAGGCAATCATAATGTGAGTCAATCCATACATAGGGTGCAAACTTGTGGTGAGTATGATATGTCCATCGAGCATGAGTATGAGCACAATCAACAAATATGGAGGTGTTGGTATACCAATGCTCGATGTTGTGGCAAGAGTGGAAAACCGAAGGTGCATCCAATAAGTCCAAGCGCTCCTCAATGTGAAGGTCCATAGAGTCGATCTCCAATGTCAGTCCTCCATCCAATAGATGTATCATGTAGACAATAAGAATGAAACAACAATGAAAGAGTGACCCATCCAATATGCAAACTTGAGGATGGCTCAAAGAGAAGGAGTTCACCTTTATGAGGATGTCGAAAATGTTGGTGTCGCACATCGTGTATGCCTTCACATAGCCAATATGTCTCGTGATGGTACCGCCTTGTAAATCCTTCAAAATGAAAGAATATGACAAACACTCGGAAAAACAAATGAGGTTAGCGCAAGTGCAAAACCTATCATTCGTGTGGTAAGATACCGAACAAGTGTATGCATCATGCTCATCATAAGAAAGTACAAGGGAGCATTTCAAAGTATGGAGGCATATGATGTAAGAACAACCAAAGACAATAGGCTCAATCAAAGAAGCATGCATCACAAGTAATATGTCAAAGTCTCCAAGATCAATAAGCATAGTATGGTTGCACTCAATACAAGTGGATATGAAAGAGGCAACTAATGGACACAAGAGACCATGATCAAGATATATCATGTGAGAGGCATGAGCATATATGTCATCAACCCAAGAAAGCAAGTAATAGTGGAACATGGGTGATGCAACATAGCAAGCAATCATATCAATCAAGTGAAGTAAGCTAGTAGTGCGAAGATGCAACGTACTAGAAGGAATCAAGGCAATCATGTCATGGGTGCAAATAGTGTGCATGAATACTTCACATGACATGTCACAAGCATGAAGGCAAGATATGAGCAAAATATCATCAATAGCATGGGGCACATGATAAACATGGCAATAGCAACAAGGATCTCCACCAAGCATACACATACACATAGGAGTAGCATAATGGTGAATCATGGGTATATGCAAGCAAGGGTGACAATTGCATGGCAAAGGCATAGAAGCAAGCATAGCATGCAATGTGAACACGGTAAAATGAGCATAAGGTGGCAAGTGGTAAATAGCCCATAGCCGTGTGAGAGCCAAGTAGAAGAGATGCGCGTAGTCCTTGCGCGAAGGGAACGGTGGTAAGGATAGTCCACGGGATCCCAAGTCATCTTTGCTCTCAAGAGCTCGTTTCGTCAACTCTTGGGATTGAGAAGTTGACGAGTATGCATGAGTACCTACACAAAACAAAGACAAAGGGAAAATTGTGTGTGCGTGTGATGAGGACATGACTACCTTGGATGAGACCAAAAATATTGCATACATGCATATTTCTCAGGTGATTTCTAGTGCAAACTATTCAATAATATATTTATGTTATCCAGGACAAAAATACTTCACAAACTTTTGTGCCATGTCTAATTGCAGGTGTATGGGACATTTGTACAATCCACATATGAAGATAAGGGAGAAAGAGATGTTTACCTGCTGTTCAAAAAGTTCTCTCACGTCACTTTTGGCCCAAGAGAAGATAGAGTCCAAGTCTCTCACGTTCTGGACTCAGATTCGGACTGCACAGACATACCTGACTCAAAACGTCTATAACTTTTTCATACGGACTCCAAATTGGTTGATTCTTTTTTTGTTGGAAAATAGATTTCGTGCATCTTCCAACCCAATTGGAATCACCTTAAAATCCGTCCGGAGCGTTGAGTTATAGACGAAACAATCTGACGCTGCAGCAGAATCCGAGTCAAACTACAAATCCAAAGGTGTTACGTCACCTCCGCTTGGGCCATTGGCCTTGTACGACCTAGGGTTAGTTTTAGGCTGCCTTGGGACGTCCTCCCACCTCCTTGGCCGCCACCCCTTGCTCCTATATAAGTAGATCCATCTAGTAGCTTTTTTTTCTTGGGATTTGTTTAGTTAAAAGTTAGCCATTGCAACTTCGTGTACTTCGTTTGTGTCCAACGACCAGACCAAGACCGCTTACGGATCCCCACCATTATCAATACTTCATATATATTCGCAATATTCAGATTGCTTTATCATATTCTTGCTCGTTCTTCGATTGCTTGCAGGAATAGACCTTCGTGGTCAGGTTGATCGTGCTCCAGCGTGGTCAATAACCTCTCGGAGTGGGTTTAGCTATTGTTAAGGCGCAACGTCGTGCACGTTTGTAGTCGGATCGTCAAAGTCGACTCCACCAAATCGATAGTTATCATCTCATCGAAGATCGGGACACCTCGCCTCTATCAAGTGGTATCGGTTTTCAGGTTGCTCGGTGAGATTTTCCGATTATCCTAGATTCGATTTATTTTATTACCAATTGTCCAAGAAAAAGCCACAAAAAAGTTAGATCTATTCATCATTTGTCCTAGCCAGTCCAAGCCTTTGCAATTTTCTTTTCATTGTTTGCATTATTGAATTATCGGTTGCATCGTCGTGTCGAGTTCTGGTCTTAGTGTCTTGTTCCTTTAGAGTTTGAGTTCTGTTCACATTAGTCACGCCGCTGCATCATTATCCCTTCCGCTGTCCACCATCCCATCCATTAATTTCCATCACGTGCTACGACTGTTCATTGTCATAATCATCGTTGAGGTCATTCACATCTTCGCTTTGATCCAATCTGCATCTTATCCAGTTTGTCTTGGAAAGAGGAGAAAAAATAAAAGAAAAAGTCAGAGAAAAAAAAAGAGAGAAAGAAAAGAAAAAATAAGTTTGAGAAAAAAAAAGAGAGAAGAGAAAAAAAACAAAGTTCGGATCTATCTAGACTCAATCTCGTAGCTGAATTCGGATTGGAATCTGTTTTGTGCACTGTTCAGTAAAACAGGCATATCTTCCTCATCGAAGTCCGTTTGACTCCGTGAGTACTCAAATTAAAGCAAGAGACGAGGCGCATCTAAATAGTTGCAGAAGCAAGTTCAATATTTGACACCTCAAAATCGGCTTCTAAATAGGTGTTTTGCCCTCTGAAGTTCGTGAACACAGCTTGTTCCAATTTTTCAGGCCAGTTTTAGAATTCTTTGACTCCTCATATCAACTCGAATTGAGTGATTCTTTTTGCATTGGAAAGCTTGAGTTAGTAGCATTCTTTGAAAGAATTTATCAGAAAATTGGCTCAAACTTTTCAAGAGGAAAGTTGGAGAGAGTTGTTGTATGTCCTGCTTGGTAGTTGTTTTCATCATTATCTTCACTGCCGTTGTGATCTTCACTTATATCTTGCTGTCAAGAGCTACTTAGTATCCTTCATTGATGCTAGTTGTGCTATGCCGTGACCTCATTAGTGTTCTAGGCTCGCGTCTCTAGTCCGGTCTAGCCTAGGACCAGCACGATCTGCGTCGTTGAGCGGTTATTCAACATTGCATCTTTGGATTGATTATTGCTAATCTTTTGCTACCATATATAGCCAACCCAGCTCCACATATTTCTACACCGTGTATCGTCGCTCCCCGGCAATCGCTTTACTCAATATTCGAGTTACTTGACACCGCTGGTTGCCGATCACCGCTTTGCTGCATGGTAAGAACTTGTAAGACATTGATATTTGCTTTCTTGTGAGCGTTTTACCACCACATCCTAGTAGTTATAGGAACATTATTTTGGATTTTGTTTCTTGTTCTACTAATCATGACAGGATCGAGTCAATTCATGGGCTTTGTCGATCGCGGGAGACATGCCACCACCTATGCAAATACCACAACCGTCACGAGAGGTGCACAAACATTCAAATGCACATGATCAGGTTCATGTTTCTATACCACCATTTAATGGCCGTTTTAGACCTCCTTTATATATTGAATGGGAGTTAGACATAAATAATATATTTGCTTCCCATAATTTTGATGAGCGTAAAAAGTTATGGTTGCGGTTGGTTCTTTCACTGGTTATGCTCTAGTTTGGTGGAGTGAATATTGTCGGTTACACCCTGATTATGTACCTAATACTTGGGATGATTTAAAACATGTCATGAGAGATAGATTAAATGCGATGTTTATTATACTCGTGGCATGATTAAAAAACTGGAACATTTAAAACAAGGTAGTGACACGTAACAAAATATTATGATGATTTACAAACTACCTTGTTGCACTCATTTTAGAAGAAAGTGAAGAAGATTTTATGGATAGATTTTGGGAGGATTAAACCATAATATTCAGGAGATACTAATTCATGAAGAGTGTTATCCTATGGACCATTTGTTTCGTCTTGCTTGCAAAGCTGAACAGAAATAAAACGACGTGTTGCCCACAAGGAGAACAAGCGCACGGTGCACATTCCAACTGTTGATACAGATGTTTATTCAACTACTAGGCGTATTATGACAACCACATCCGTTGTTGCGAGGACTACATCATCTCCACCATGTGACACATCACCATCGAGAGTGCCTGCATCATCTGAGTTGACTATAAGAGGTAATGACAAAGGTACAGATTTTCCACTTTTACATGAGAATGATGCATGCCTAGTTAACTTGAATACATCATGTGTTGAGCTACCCACTACTTTGATCACACCACCTATTTTAGAGGATTATATTGATAATTTGACTTTGCCATGTGATCAAACAACTGAAATACCAACAATTTTGAGAGCACCCATTGAATTAACTATTGATGCAAAAGAATCAATGTTTAATCATTTTGATCGACCTCTAATCTTGGTGATGATTCTGTGTCGAATGACTCATTGCATGTTTGCTTATCTAAGCATGTTGTAGCATGTAAATTTGATTCAAATAAGGTTTATTCACCAATGTTGGGATGGTTTAATGATGAACATTGTCAATCTCTTGAAATAAATAAGAGCTTCACTTATATGTGCAAACTGAGTTGCAGTATTTTCAAGCCTTCTAGTTCTTGTGCTAATTTGTTGGCTTTAGATTTTATGAACTATGCAAGTTACTCATCTATTCATGTGTCATATATGCAAAAATCAAGGGAAGTAAAAATGGATGGCGTATACATATACAACATGTACACCTTGTCTCTTTTGTTAGCCACATTTCAGATTAAGCAACGCCGAGGACGGCTTTGTTTTCAAAAAGGGCAGGATGATGAGGACATGACTACCTTGGATGAGACCAAAATATTGCATACATGCATATTTCTCGGTGATTTCTAGTGCAAACTATTCAATAATATATTTATGTTATCCAGACAAAATACTTCACAAACTTTTGTGCCATGTCTAATTGCAGGTGTATGGGACATTTGTACAATCCACATATGAAGATAAGGGAGAAAGAGATGTTTACCTGCTGTTCAAAAGTTCTCTCACGTCACTTTTGGCCCAAGAGAAGATAGAGTCCAAGTCTCTCACGTTACGGACTCAGATTCGGACTACACAGACATACCTGACTCAAAACGTCTATAACTTTTCATACGGACTCCAAATTGGTTGATTCTTTTTTGTTGGAAAATAGATTTCGTGCATCTTCCAACCCAATTGGAATCACCTTAAAATCCGTCCGGAGCGTTGAGTTATAGACGAAACAATCTGATGCTGCAGCAGAATCCGAGTCAAACTACAAATCCAAAGGTGTTACGTCACCTCCGCTTGGGCCATTGGCCTTGTACGACCTAGGGTTAGTTTTAGGCTGCCTTGGGACGTCCTCCCACCTCCTTGGCCGCCACCCCTTGCTCCTATATAAGTAGATCCATCTAGTAGCTTTTTCTTGGGATTTGTTTAGTTAAAGTTAGCCATTGCAACTTCGTGTGCCGTTTGTGTCCAACGACCAGACCAAGACCGCTTACGGATCCCCACCATTATCAATACTTCATATATATTCGCAATATTCAGATTGCTTTATCATATTCTTGCTCGTTCTTGATTGCTTGCAGGAATAGACCTTCGTGGTCGTTGATCGTGCTCCGGCGTGGTCAATAACCTCTCGGAGTGGGTTTAGCTATTGTTAAGGCGCAACGTCGTGCACGTTTGTAGTCGGATCGTCAAAGTCGACTCCACCAAATCGATAGTTATCATCTCATCGAAAGATCGGGACACCCTCGCCTCTATCAGCGTGGTAGATGTACACATCATCCATCATGATGCGCACATGCATGTGTCGGTTAGCACAAAATAGCCAATGCTCAAATAAATGAGATGCGTGATATAGAAACATGTCATCCATCATGATAGGTTTGTTGTTATGTATAGCATAATGGAGACTCAAATTGTGTAATGCATCATGAGAAATATCTAGAGCACTGTTATTCATGGGAAGCATATGGCGCATGCAATTATGGGAATCATGCAAAGTACGGAATGTATCAAATCTCCTAATATGTATGAGGAAATTATGGGGGTCTCCTCATGAGCATTAATGGAAACATCATGTGGAGAATATTGACAACATCCAAAACAATGCATATTCGAAACAATGTGATCATGGCATGGAATAGTAGATGAATTGCGCAAATCATGTAAAGGAAGCATGGCAATATCATCACAAGAGAAGCAAAAGCCAATGACCATCATCTCGTCATCTATGCCATAAGTGCAAATGGGATTGATTTTAATGGGGCATGCATAGTTACTATGTTGAGATTGAAATGAGGCAATATGGGAGATCTCACTCATAGCATATGACAAGGTCAATGGATTGTCAAACATGAAGTGACCAACACAATTTTCACAAGATGTCCTATGGAGCATAGCATCACAACTAGGCAACTCAACATGCTCATCATCATATTCATCATAAATAGGTAAGTCAAGGCATGAAGAAGTTTCACTAGCATGAAGCATGGTAATAGGTGGGTCAACATCATGGGAGCAATCGATGGTAAGAGAGTAGTGGGACAAGAGAAGCACCATCACCTATGTTACCTTTGGAAGGTCGCTCATGTGTTGTAGGTGAGGTGTCAACGATCCAATCATTGTCATCTTCATCTTGATGGAACCATGTGGGGGGTGTATCATCATCCACCATGGCCATCGTCGTCTCTAATGGAGGAATAGACTCGTCAAGGATAGGCATGTCGTCATGTAGGAGACCTAGCACCAAAGAAGAAAACACACAAGGAGTAGAGGTTAAGTCGTTAGAAATCATTGTGGCCTCACATGCCGTGTCAACTACCTCACTCACTAAGTGTTGTGGCTCACTCACTCTCAATATGATGCTCTCACTCGTATGGTTGGTGGAGTCACTCAAATGGCTCTAAACCTCACATAGGATGTGTGGCATGCTCTCATGTATGGGGCTAGTGGTGGTCACACTCATCCTCTCATAGAAAATGCTCTCAATGTCACGTATGGTGGAGTCACTCATGTCACTCATGGGGTGGTGGCTCTCCTCACATGGCAATTGGGGCATCTCGACATATATGGGTGTCGGAGAGATGTAGGTGCAAATGTCTCCATGCGCGGTCGCGTAGCTTGACTCGGAGTATGAGTCCAAAGTGGGCGTCGTCTTCATGTTGTTGAAGAGGTTCGCGCTCGTCGCCGTGGTCGAAGGGGATGGCCCTTGCTCGACCGTCTTGTCACCGTCTTGGTGTGGGAGGCCCATATGATGTGGCACCTCATAGCTCGTCTCCATGACCGAAGGGAGTTTCCCATGCTCGGCCATCTTCCTTGAGGGGCTTCCGAAGATGGAAGTGTCGCCCTCGCTCGTAGGTGGTCGCCTTGGACTTGAAGAAGTTGTTGTAGGCGTACTCGTGGGAAGTAGGCGAAGATGCCGTACGTCCAAAGGCGAAGATGCCTTGAGAACACTTGGCGAAGATGCCGAAGTGGTTGATGTAGCCGTAGCGCCGTCTTGGTGGTGCTCGTCTCGCGGTCTTCTCTTGTGCTTATGAAGCTTCGACTTGGCGTGTCGGGACTTGTGCATTTGTGCTTGTGGAGCATCTTCATGATGATGGTGTCGTTGTCGTGCTTGAGCTCCTTGGCGTTCGTCGTCGTCGTGCACATGATGCTTGGAGGTGACTTGCCCTTCATGACGATGTTGATCACGAACGTGATGGTGGTCGCCATGTAGATGTGGACGAGGATGATTTGCACTTGCATCTTTTTCGCGCTCCGAAGACTTGTGGCTTGAATGTCGCCGCCTTGAAGATGACGAAGGGGAAGAAGACTTGATCAAGGCCGAATCTCCTCCATCCTTGCATCTTGCTCCTCTTTATGTGCGGCAAGCTTCTTGTCAGTAGTACCTTCTCCTTGCTTGGAGTGACGAATGTCGATGGAGATGTTCTCGATCGCCTCGCAATCTTGATTGTGTGCCTTGCACTTGTCGTTGTAGATCGAAGAGAGCGCTTTGGTGATGTAGTTGTTCACGCCGTCGTTGTTGTCGAAGACCGGAGAAGAAATGCCTTGCCTATCCATCACAAGACTCGAGCAAATATGAGTGGGAGAAAGAGAAAAACTTATACCAATGTACCTTGACCGATGTTGAAAATGAATCAAGTTCACTCAAATGCGGACAATGAAATAGCACTATTGGTACCAATCCTTGTCGGTTCTCACACCTACACAAGTAAAGATTATGGAGGAGCTCGGTGAGGATAGTGGCACAAAAATTTAATGCAAAATGTTAGCAAGAGTCAATAATGTTGAAAGAGATTCACAAATTCGCAAGTGAAACAAATGGACCAATAGCAAAGAATGGCACACGGAAACACACACACGGATAGATAAATGGGGTCGTGCAACCAAGGAATGAGCACAAAATGTGGAATCCACGAAAAATGCTCGTGTTGCACAACTCAAGAGAGACGCTAGCACGATTGCTCAATAGGCGGATACGACACTTGTGCACAACCTATAAGATGCAAAATGGATAAACATTTATCCCAAGTATGCTATGTATGTATGGTTCCCGGTGTTTCTCTCAAGATGATCCAAGATGATCGGATATGACAATCTTATATGCAATATGGTATGATGCTATGGCACTTGCTTACAAGCTCTTTGCTCTCTTTCTTTTGCTTAAAAGCTTTATTTCTTCTTTTTTTTATGGCCACTTTGCACAATGCACAAACCAAGATAGCAATTGTGTATATGCGGGAACAAACTTGAGACACAATGGATGATATGATACCAATATGATATGGTATGGTATGTAATGGAAGGTATGATCCCTAATGTGCACAAGTAACGTTGCCGGCAATACTCAAATGGCTAGTCTCGATAGGCAAGTAACGCAAAATGGGCTAGGGGTTATCAATGCAATTTGCAAGGGGAATATACAATGGTGTCGTCGAGGTTACCGTCCTTTGCGATGATGAGTGGCGGTGTTCTTGATGTAGATACCAAGATGATGGAGACTCGTCCCTAAGTAGCCGAAACACCTTAGGAAACGGAAAAACCGCGAACTCAAAATCTCAAATGACAAATGTCAAATGGTGGTAGCGGGAATGCGGTGGTGGTTTGCACTTGGCAATGCGGAAGTGGAATGATGGGCTATACACGTGTCGGAGTTGAAGTTGCCGTCCCTAAGTAGCCGAAACACCTTAGGAGACACAACTCACAACACAAACAAAATTGGGTTAAGTTGGGTTGTCGGAAGTGTATGGTGGGCAAGGTTATGTGGAAGTGGTGGTGGTGGTTGATGAAGAAGCAAGCGTCCCTAAGTAGCCGAAACACCTTAGGAGACTCGAATCACTACTCAAGCAACCACTAATGCGGGAACAAAATGGGTTAGGTTGCGGAAGTCGGAGGTGGCTATGCGGGTGATATGGTGGAAGGCCTAGGCAAACTTGCCAAATTTTCAAAAATTTGATGGAGTCAAATTGATAGAGGCGAGGGTGTCCCGATCTTTCGATGAGATGATAACTCTCGATTTGGTGGAGTCGACTTTGACGATCCGACTACAAACGTGCACGACGTTGCGCCTTAGCAATCGCTAAACCAATCTCCTTAGGTTACTGACGATGCCGGAAGCACGATCAGCCTGACCACGAAGGTCTATACCTGCAAGCAATCGAACAACGAGCAAGAATATGATAAAGCAATCTGAATATTGCGAATATATATGAAGTATTGATAATGGTGGAGATCCGTAAGCGGTCTTGGTCTGGTCGTTGGACACAAACGAAGTACACGGTTGCAATGGCTAACTTTAACTAAACAAATCCCAAGGAAAAAGCTACTAGATGGATCTACTTATATAGGAGCAAGGGTGGCGGCCAAGGAGGTGGGAGGACGTCCCAAGGCAGCCTAAAACTAACCCTAGGTCGTACAAGGCCAATGGGCCCAAGCGGAGGTGACGTAACACCTTTGGACTTGTAGTTTGACTCGGATTCTGCTGCAGCATCAGATTGTTTCGTCTATAACTCAACGCTCCGGATGGATTTTAAGGTGATTCAATTGGGTTGGAAAATGCACGAAATCTATTTTCCAACAAAAAAGAATCAACCAATTTGGAGTCCGTATGAAAAAGTTATAGACGTTTTGACTCAGGTATGTCTGTGCAGTCCGAATCTGAGTCCGAACGTGAGAGACTTGGACTCTATCTTCTCTTGGGCCAAAAGTGACGTGAGAGAACTTTTTGAACAGCAGGTAAACATCTCTTTCTCCCTTATCTTCATATGTGGATTGTACAAATGTCCCATACACCTGCAATTAGACATGGCACAAAAGTTTGTGAAGTATTTTGTCCTGGATAACATAAATATATTATTGAATAGTTTGCACTAGAAATCACCTGAGAAATATGCATGTATGCAAAATTTTGGTCTCATCCAAGGTAGTCATGTCCTCATCATCCTCCCCTTTTTGAAAACAAAGCCGTCCTCGGCGTTGCTTAATCTGAAATGTGGCTAACAAAAGAGACAAGGTGTACATGTTGTATATGTATACGTCATCCATTTTTACTTCCCTTGATTTTTGCATATATGACACATGAATAGATGAGTAACTTGCATAGTGCATAAAATCTAAAGCCAACAAATTAGCACAAGAACTAGAAGGCTTGAAAATACTGCAACTCAGTTTGCACATATAAGTGAAGCTCTTATTTATTTCAAGAGATTGACAATGTTCATCATTAAACCATCCCAACATTGGTGAATAAACCTTATTTGAATCAAATTTACATGCTACAACATGCTTAGATAAGCAAACATGCAATGAGTCATTCGACACAGAATCATCACCAAGATTAGAGGTCGTATCAAAATGATTAAACATTGATTCTTTTGCATCAATAGTTAATTCAATGGGTGCTCCCAAAATTGTTGGTATTTCAGTTGTTTGATCACATGGCAAAGTCAAATTATCAATATAATCCTCTAAAATAGGTGGTGTGATCAAAGTAGTGGGTAGCTCAACACATGATGTATTCAAGTTAACTAGGCATGCATCATTCTCATGTAAAAGTGGAAAATCTGTACCTTTGTCATTACCTCTTATAGTCAACTCAGATGATGCAGGCACTCTCGATGGTGATGTGTCACATGGTGGAGATGATGTAGTCCTCGCAACAACGGATGTGGTTGTCATAGTACGCCTAGTAGTTGAATAAACATCTGTATCAACAGTTGGAATGTGCACCGTGCGCTTGTTCTCCTTGTGGGCAACACGTCGTTTTATTTCCTGTTCAGCTTTGCAAGCAAGACGAAACAAATGGTCCATTGGATAACACTCTTCATGAATTAGTATCTCCTGAATATTATGGTTTAATCCTCCCAAAATCTATCCATAAAATCTTCTTCACTTTCTTCTAAAATGAGTGCAACAAGGTAGTTTGTAAATCATCATAATATTTTGTTACGTGTCACTACCTTGTTTTAAATGTTCCAGTTTTTAATCATGCCACGAGTATAATAAACATCGATTTAATCTATCTCTCATGACATGTTTTAAATCATCCCAAGTATTAGGTACATAATCAGGTGTAACCGACAATATTCACTCCACCAAACTAGAGCATAACCAGTGAAAGAACCAACCGCAACCATAACTTTTTACGCTCATCAAAATTATGGGAAGCAAATATATTATTTATGTCTAACTCCCATTCAATATATAAAGGAGGTCTAAAACGGCCATTAAATGGTGGTATAGAAACATGAACCTGATCATGTGCATTTGGATGTTTGTGCACCTCTCGTGATTTGTGGTATTTGCATAGGTGGTGGCATGTCTCCGCGATCGACAAAGCCCATGAATTGACTCTGGATCCTGTCATGATTAGTAGAACAAGAAACAAAATCCAAAAATAATGTTCCTATAACTACTAGGATGTGGTGGTAAAACGCTCACAATAAAGCAAATATCAATGTCTTACAAGTTCTTACCATGCAAAGAAGGTGATCGGCAACCAGCGGTGTCAAGTAACTCGAATATTGAGTAAAGCGATTGCGGGGGCGTCGATACACGTGTAGAAATATGTGGAGCTGGGTTGGCTATATATGGTAGCAAAAGATTAGCAATAATCAATTCAAAGATGCAATGTTGAATAAACGCTCAACGACGGTGATCTGTGCTGGTCCTAGGCTAGACCGGACTAGAGACGCGAGCCTAGAACACTAATGAGGTCACGGCATAGCACAACTAGCATCAATGAAGGATACTAAGTAGCTCTTGACAGCAAGATATAAGTGAAGATCACAACGGCAAAGTGAAGATAATGATGAAAAACAAGCGCCAAGCAGGACATACAACAACTCTCTCTCAACTTTCCTCTTGAAAAGTTTGAGCCAATTTTCTGATAAATTCTTTCAAAGAATGCTACTAACTCAAGCTTTCCAATGCAAAAGAATCACTCAATTCGAGTTGATATGAGGAGTCAAAGAATTCTAAAACTGGCCTGAAAATTGGAACAAGCTGTGTTCACGAATTTCAGAGGGCAAAAACACCTATTTAGAAGCCGATTTTGAGGTGTCAAATATTGAACTAGCTTCTGCAACTATTTAGATGCGCCTCGTCTCTAGCTTTAATTTGAGTACTCACGGAGTCAAAACGGACTTCAGATGAGGAAGATACACCTGTTTTACTGAATAGTGCGCAAAACAGATTCCAATCCGAATTCAGGTACGAGATTGATTCTAGATAGATCCGGTTTTTTTCCTCTCTTTTTTTCTCACGCTTTTTTTTTTTCTTCTCTCTTTTTCTTTTTTTCTTTCCTTTTTCTCTCTTTTTTATCTTTTTTTCTCCTCTTTCCAAGACAAACTGGATAAGATGCAGATTGGATCAAAGAAGATGTGAATGACCTCAACTATGCTTATGACAATGAACAGTCGTAGTACGTGATGGAAATTAATGGATGGGATGGTGGACAGCGGAAGGATAATGATGCAGCGGCGTGACTAATGTGAACAGAACTCAAACTCTAAAGGAACAAGACACTAAGACCAGAACTCGACACGACGATGCAACCGATAATTCAATAATGCAAACAATGAAAAGAAAATTGCAAAGGCTTGGACTGGCTAGGACAAATGATGAATAGATCTAACTTTTTTATGGCTTTTCTTGGACAATTGGTAAGAAAATAAATCGAATCTAGGGATAATGGAAAATCTCACCGAGCAACCTGAAAACTAATACCACTTGATAGAGGCGAGGTGTCCCGATCTTCGATGAGATGATAACTCTCGATTTGGTGGAGTCGACTTTGACGATCCGACTACAAACGTGCGACGTTGCGCCTTAGCAATCGCTAAACCAATCTCCTTAGGTTACCGACGATGCCGAAGCACGATCAGCGACCACGAAGGTCTATTCCTGCAAGCAATCGAACAACGAGCAAGAATATGATAAAGCAATCTGAATATTGCGAATATATATGAAGTATTGATAATGGTGGAGATCCGTAGCGGTCTTGGTCTGGTCGTTGGACACAAACGAAGTACAAGGTTGCAATGGCTAACTTTAACTAAACAAATCCCAAGGAAAAAGCTACTAGATGGATCTACTTATATAGGAGCAAGGGGTGGCGGCCAAGGAGGTGGGAGGACGTCCCAAGGCAGCCTAAAACTAACCCTAGGTCGTACAAGGCCAATGGGCCCAAGCGGAGGTGACGTAACACCTTTGGACTTGTAGTTTGACTCGGATTCTGCTGCAGCATCAGATTGTTTCGTCTATAACTCAACGCTCCGGATGGATTTTAAGGTGATTCCAATTGGGTTGGAAAATGCACGAAATCTATTTTCCAACAAAAAAAGAATCAACCAATTTGGAGTCCGTATGAAAAGTTATAGACGTTTTGAGTCAGGTATGTCTGTGCAGTCCGAATCTGAGTCCGAACGTGAGAGACTTGGACTCTATCTTCTCTTGGGCCAAAAGTGACGTGAGAGAACTTTTTGAACAGCAGGTAAACATCTCTTTCTCCCTTATCTTCATATGTGGATTGTACAAATGTCCCATACACCTGCAATTAGACATGGCACAAAAGTTTGTGAAGTATTTTTGTCCTGGATAACATAAATATATTATTGAATAGTTTGCACTAGAAATCACCTGAGAAATATGCATGTATGCAAAATTTTTGGTCTCATCCAAGGTAGTCATGTCCTCATCACAAATGGTGGTGGTAGTATTTTTATGGGAAGGTGGATGTCAATAGCTTCAAAACGAGCTAAAGAACGTCAAAATCGGACTCCGGATGAATTAGTTATGGACAAAACGGTGAAACGGAAAAACTGAAATCACAGGGCCGGATATCCGGGGTCGGGCCGGATTTCGGGGTGTATGTCCAGAACCGTGCGAATTTGGTGCTCCAGGGCCGGATGTCCGCTTGGGGCCGGATGTCCGGCGGATGGCGGATGTCCGCCCGATTTAATCCCGATCTCGTTTGAAGCGGAAATTGATGATTTCAAGGTCAAAATTGGAGAGATTTCGTGGATGGAAGTGGGGAAACTTGGGGAAATGCTAGATCCACTTGAAACCAAGCAAATCCACGGATCAAAATCAACAAAACATCATCAAAACTAACAAATCACAAAAAAATTTGGGGCTATTTTTGGTGGGGATTTTCGGATTTAGGACGAAATCAACAAAATCAAGCTAGAAAAAGAGGGGTAGGGGCTCCAAAAACGTGATCAACGTGGCTCATGATACCATGATGATGTAGGGCGGAACCCTACGTGGACGATCTTTCACGTTGGAGCGGATCCTACGGGGGAATCACGAAGAACGAGCGAAAGAACACGAGGAAATCACGGGGAGGAACGAGGGAAAATGCTCAACCAACAAGGAATCGGTCACACAAATGCTAGATCAAAGAACACAAAGAGAGATACATGATTCAAGGTCAACAAAGGACGATACAAACGGTAGCCGTTCTTCTCCGTGAGGAGGTCTTGAGGATGGTCTTCTCCGCAAAGGGAGGTCTTGAATCCAAGGTGGATCGTCTCCGAAGAGGGGTCGCGATCTCTCTCGTGGAGTAGATCCGGTATGGATGAGCGAAGCTCTATCTAATGAGCTAAATCAATGCTAACCTTCGAAAGAGGAAGGGGATGGAGTATATATAGTCTAGGGGGCGAAGGGGTACAAGGGCCTCGGCCGGATGCACTGACGCAGTGGGGAGGCCGGATGTCCAGCGTCGGGCGGATGTCCGGCTTTTCGAGACGCCGGATGTCCGGGCTAGGGGGCCGGATGTCCGGGCTAGCGGGGTCTTCCAGACGCAATCGGTGATGAAGGGGCCGGATTTCCGGGCGAAGGGGCCGGATATCCGGGGCTTCGTGGGAGGCCGGATGTCCGGGGCCTGGGGGCCGGATGTCCGGGGCCTGGGGGCCGGATGTCCGGGCCCTGTAGTTTGCGGCTGCTGTGATGGGCGCCGGATGTCCGGGCTGGGGCCGGATGTCCGGGCTGACGCCGGATGTCCGGGCTCTGCAGGCTTTCTCCGGTTCCTCTCGTCGTGTTCCTTCATCCTTGTACTTGGGGACTTGTCCATCATTCCGAGTATCTTCGAGAGGCTCTCCTTGGTACCTAGGCATGCATAGAGTCCTCGCCTTAGGTAGCAACCATGTCTCACACGAATGGAAAGGGGAAGCATGTAGGAACGGGTTCACCTTGTGTCCAATGGCGAATAGTCGAGGTCTCATCTCATGTATCCTTGGGGCTTGGAGAGTAGTCGGAGTGTACATGGTGATGATCGTGGGATGCTCCGCATCACTTGGGCATTTTGGTGCATGTTGAGGTAGAAGCTTCAGGGGCCGGATGTCCGGGGTCAGGGCCGGATGTCCGGGGCCTGGAAGGGGATTTTGCTCCTTTCCGTTGGTTCTCTTCATCCATGGACTTGGCGGCTTGTCCGTCTTCACGTGCATCCTCGGGAGGTTCCCCTTGACACCTAATCATCCATAGCATATCGGACTTAGGTAGTAGCCATGTCTCGAGTGGATCATATGTGATATCAATAAGGAAAGAGGTCACCTCGTTCTCGAGAGCTCTAGCTCTAGCTCGTGTCATGGGTCCTCTTGGCTCTTGATGAGACGGTTGTATGTCCATGGGGATGATCGTGGGATGCTCCGCATCATTAGACATATGAGAGCTTTGCTCCATGGATCCACTCCACTAGGAGATCAAGACCTCCTCTTGGAGTGACCTAGCTCAAGACCCCCTCATGGGTGGCCCCTATCAAGACCTCCTCACGGAGAAGAACCTGGTTACCTCTTGTATCGTCCTTTGTTGATCGTAGATCGTGTATCTCTCTTTGTGTTCATCGTTCTAGCACATGTGTAATCGAATCTTGTTAGTTTTAGTGATTCTCTTGTGTTTTCCCCGTGATTTCCCTCGTGCTCTTCCGCTCGTTCTTCGTGTTCATCATAGGGATCCACTCCAAATGTGAAAGATCATCCCCATAGGGTTTCACCCTGCATCATATGGTATCATGAGCCACGTTGATCACGTTTTTGGAGCCCCTACCCCGTGTTTTCTAGCTTGATTTTGTTGTTTTTGTCCTAAATTCGAAAATCCCCCACCAAAAATAGCCCCAATTTTTTTTTTGTGATTTGTTCGTTTAGTGTTGATTTTGTTGGATTTGATCCATGGATTCGGTGTTTAGCAAGTAGATCCACCCCTCTACCACCTTCCCCTACCGTCCATCCTTCGATTTTGGCCTCAAATTCGAGTTTTGCCACCGATCCGGAGCAGTTCGTCCGCTCTCAGAGGACCCCGTGCGCACGGGCCATCGGGACCCAGTGCACACGGGCCAGACAGACCCCATGCGCACGGCCCTTCCAGTGTGTTTCTTCCATGGTGCCTCCCACCTCCCACCCTCCCATACCACCCCCCCTCCCTACACGCCAGCCACGAGATCCATCCATTTGGAGCCCAAATCGCCAAGAAATCCGCCAAACCCGCATGTCCCAGGTGACCCCGTGCCCTCGGTGTGTGTACCGTGCGCACGGGACCCCGTGTCCACGGGCTCCTACCCCCGTGCGCACGGCCCCCCAGGCCAGCCACGAGCAGTTCACAGTTTTGCCCATAACTTCCACATCCGGAGTCCGATTGTCGCGGTCTTTAGCTCGTTGAGTAGCTATTGACATCCACCATCCACATAGTTAGGTTCCAACACCATTTGACTCCATCAAAATTTTGACACTTTGGCATCTTTGCCTAGGGCTTCCACCACATCATCCGCATAGCCACCACCATAGCCTTCCGCAATTTAACCTAATTTGGTTTGAGCTTGTTTGAGTTGTGTGTTGTGTCTCCTAAGGTGTTTCGGCTACTTAGGGACGGCAACTTCAACATTGACTGGCGTAACCTATCATTCCACTTCCGCATTGCCTAGTGCAACACCACCGCTTTCCGCTACCACCATTTGACATTTGTCATTTGAGATTTTGAGTTCACGGTTTTTCCTTTTCCTAAGGTGTTTCGGCTACTTAGGGACGAGTCTCCATCATCTTGGTATCTACATCAAGAACACCGCCACTCATCGTCGCAAAGGACGGTAACCTCGACGACACCATTGTATATTCCCTTTGCAAATTGCATTGATAACCCCTAGCTCATTTTGCGTTACTTGCCTATCGAGACTAGCCATTTGAGTATTGTCGGGCCACGTTACTTGTGCACATTAGTGATCCACCCTTCCATTGCATACATACCATATCATATTGGTATCATATCATCCTTTGTGTCACAATTTTGTTCCCACATATACACAATTACTATCTTGGTTTGTGCATTGTGCAAATTGGCCATACAAAAAAAAGAATAAGCTTTTAAGCAAAAGAAAGAGAGAGCACAAAGCTTGTAAGCAAGTGCCATAGCATCATACCCCATTGCATATAAGATTGTCATATCCGATCATCTTGGATCAAACACCGGGAACCATACATATATAGCATTCTTGGGATAGAAGTTTATCCATTTTGCATCTTATAGGTTGGGCACAAGTGTCGTATCCGCCTATTGAGCAATCATGCTAGCGTCTCTCTTGAGTTGTGCAACACGAGCATTTTGGTGGATTCCACATTTTGAACTCACTCCTTGGTTGCACGACCCCATTTATCTATCCGTGTGTGTGTTTCCGTGTTCCTCATTTGCTATTGGTCTACTTGTTTCACTTGCGAATTTGTGAATCTTTTCCAGATTATTGACTCTTGCTAACATTTTTGCATCAAATTTTTGTGCCACTATCCTCACCGAGCTCCACCATAAACCTTATTTGTGTCGGTGTGAGAAACCAACAAGAATTGGTACCAATTGTGCTATTTCCTTGTTACACATTGAGTGATCATTGATCCATTTTCAACAACGGTCAAGGTACATTTGGTATAAGTTCTTCTCTTTCTCCCACTCATATTTGCTCGAGTCTTGTGATGGATAGGCAAGGCATTTCATCTCCGGTCTTCGACAACAACGACGGCTGAACAACTACGTCACCAAAATGTCCATCTTCGGACTACAACACGAAATGCAAGGAGCACAATCTACCTTGCAAGAGCGCATCAAGAACCTCTCCATCGACATTCATCTCTCCGAAGCAAGGAAAAGGGACTACATCGACAACAAGCTTTCCGCACAAAAGGAGGAGCAAGATGCAAGGATGGAGGAGATTCGAGCCTTGATCAAGTCTTCTTCCCCTTCGTCATCTTCAAGACGGCGACGGTCAAGCCACAAGTCCTCGGAGCGCCCACGTGATGCAAGCGCAAGTCGTCCACATCCACATCTCCATGGCGACCACCATCACGTTCGTGATCCACATCGTCATGAAGGGCAAGTCACCTCCAAGCACCATGTGCACGACGAGGACAAATGACATCTACTACGAGCTCAAGTGCGACATCGACAACATCATCATGAAGATGCTCAACAAGCGCAAACGTACAAGTCCGAACAAGCCCTACTTCACGCCAAGTCCAAGCTTCAAGAGCACAAAAGAAGACCGCGAGACAAGCACCACCATGAGAACGCGACGGATACTACACCAACCACTTCGGCATCTTCGCCAAGTGCTATCAAGGCATCTTCGCCTTTGGACGTACGGCATCTTCGCCTACTTCCCGTGAGTTCGCCTACATCGACTTCGCCAAGTCCAAGGCGACTACCTACGAGCGAGGGCGCTGTTCCATCTTCGGAAGCCCCTCAAGGAAGATGGCCGAGCATGGGACATTCCCTTCGGTCATGGAGACGAGCTATGAGGTGCCACATCATATGGGCCTACAACAACAAGACGGTGACAAGAAGGTTGAGCATGGGACTATCCCTTCAACCAAGGCGACAATAGTAGTAGAGCATGGAGACATTTGCACCAACATCTCTCCGACACCCACATATCATGAGATGACCCAAGTGCCATGTGAGGAGAGCCACCACCACCTAAGTGAGATGAGTGACTCCACCATATGTGACAGTGAGAGCATTTCCTTTGAGAGGATGAGTGTGACCACCACTAGCCCCACACATGAGAGCATGCCACACATCCTATGTGAGGTTGAGCGCCATTTGAGTGACTCCACCAACTATACGGGTGAGAGCATCCTTGAGGGAGTGAGTGAGCCACAACACTTAGTGAGTGAGGTAGTTGACACGGCATGTGAGGCCACTATGATTTCTAACGACTTAACCTCTACTCCTAGTGTGTTTTCTTCTTTGGTGCTAGGTCTCCTACATGACGACATGCCTATCCTTGACGAGTCCATACCTCCAATGGAGACGACGATGGCCATGATGGACGATGAAGCACCCCCCACATGGTTCCATCAAGATGAAGATGACAACGAGTGGATCTTCAAAACCTCACCTACAACACATGAGCGATCTTCCAAAGGTAACATAGGTGATGGTGCTTCTCTTGTCCCACTAGTGGACTCTCTTGACAATGATTTCTCCCATGATGTTGACCCACCTATTACCATGCCTCATGCTAGTGAAACTTCTTCATGCCTTGACTTACCTATTTATGATGAATATGATGATGAGCATATTGAGTTGCCTAGTTGTGATGCTATGCTTCATAGGATATCTTGTGAAAATTCTATTGGTCACGTCATGTTTGACAGTCCATTGAACTTGTCATATGCTATGAGTGAGATCTCCCATATAGCCTCATTTCAATCTCAACATAGTAACTATGCATGCCCCATTAAAATAAATCCTATTTGCACTTATGGCATAGATGACAAGTTGATGGTCATTGTCTTTTGTTTTTCATGTGATGATAATGCCATGCTTTCTTTACATGATTTGCGCAATTCATCTACTATGTCATGCCATGATCACATTGTTCCAAATATGCATAGTTTTGGATGTTGTCAATATTCTCCATGTGAAGTTTCCACTAATGCTCATGAGGAGACCCCCATAGTTTCCTCGTACATATTAGGAGATCTTGATGCATTCCATACTTTGCATGATTTCCATGATTGCTTGCACCATATGCATTCCGTGAATAACAATGCTCTCGATATTTCTCATGATGCATTACACAACTTGAGTCTCCATTATGCCATACATCATAACAAACCTATCATGATGGATGACATGTTTCTATATCATGCATCTCATTTATTTGAGCATTGGATATTTGGTGCTAACCAACACAAGCACGTAGGCTTTATGATGGATGATGTGTACATCTACCACGCACACACAATTTTTCCTTTGTCTTTGTTTTGTGCAGGTACTCATGTCTTCTCGTCAACTTCTCAATCCCATGAGTTGATGAAACGAGCTCTTGAGAACAATGACGATTTGGGATCCCGTGGACTATCCTTACCACCGTCCCCTTCGCGTAAGGACTACGCGCATCTCTTTTACTTAGCTCTCACACGGCTATGGGCCATTTACCACTTCTCACCTTATGCTCATTTCCCCGTGTTCACTGTGCATGTTATGCTTGCTTCTATGCCTTTGCCATGCTATTGTGACCCTTGCTTGCATCTACCCATGTTTCATCATTATGCTACTTCTATGTGTATTTGCATGCTTGGTAGAGATCCTTGTTGCTATTGCCATGTTTATCATGTGCCCCATGCTATTGATGCTTGTTGTGTTGGGAGAGTCATGATGCCCCATTGCTATGTACATATGGCCTCTCGCCAATACATTCATGCCATTCTACTTATATCTTGCTTTCATGCTTGTGCTATGTCATGTGACTTATTCATGCCCACTATTTGCACACACGACATGATTGCCATGATTCCCTCTAGTATGTTGCATCCTCGCACTACTAGCTTGCTTGACTTGATCGCTATGATTGCTTGCTATGTTGCATCACCCATGTTCCACTATCACTTGCTTTCTTGGGTTGATGACATATATCTTCATGCCTCTCACATGATTTATATCGATCATTGTCTATTGTCTCCATTACTTGCATCTCTCATATCACCTTGTATTGAGTGCCAACTTGCTATGCTTATTGATCTTGGAGACTTGGAAACTTTACTTGTGAAGCATGCTTGTTTGATTGAGACTATTGTTGATGAGGACATCAATACGCCCACAGCCCCTGCTGCTATACATACTGGACCAATTACTAGAGCTCGCGCACGCCAATTGAATTATCAGGTACTTTCGTTTCTTGGTAACGATTCCAATGTTCATGAGAATATGATGCTGCCTAAATTGGATACATTTGTTTTGCTTACAAATGAAGGGCCTACCATGGACAAGAAAGATGAACCTTGGAGCAAGTTCAAGCATGGAGATGTTGGCATGCGCAAGGAGAACAAGAACGGAGTTACAAGTGATTATTCCAGGACTTTGAAGCCACCCTAATGAGTGCATGAGGCCTTGGACGAAATATACAAGATGCCACTTCATAATATTCGTCCATAGGCTATTCTAGGTGCTGCGTCACCTTATTATTGGGCCAGGCCCATGTAATTTCGAAATACTTAAGTATAGGCTGTTTTTAGAGTCCGTATGTGTGGGAAACAAGAGTTAGGGTTGATTTGGACCCCTCCACCAAGGGCCACGAGATTCCCCTCTTCCTCCATATATACAGCCTTTAGGGCACCGTTTAGACCTTGGGTTTTGTTTAGATTAAAAGTTCGCCATAGCTGCAACTTCGCGCGTTTCGTTTGTGTTCAACGACTGCACAAAGGCGTCCACAGAACCCCACCTTGATCAATAAAGCTTTCATCTTATATTCGCAATATCCAGATTGCAATCTCAGTTTCTTGCTTGTTCTTCGTTTGCTCGCGGAAACAGGCCCTCGTGGTTAGGTTGATCGTGCTCGGCGTGGTCAATAACCCTCGGAAGTTGGTTTAGCGATTGCTAAGGCGCGACGTCTCAAGACGTTAAGTAGTCGGATCGTCAAGGTAGACTCCCACAGAAACGATAGCCACCATCTCATCGAAACATCGGGACAGCTTTGCCTCTATCAATTGTATTTGGTTGTTCTCGCATCATATGTGATGCGGAGCATACCATGTTCATCCCCATGTACACTCTAACTACTCTCCAAGCCCCAAGAGGACATATGACGAGACCTCGACCATACGCCATAGGGCACAAGGTGAACTCACTCCTCTTCGAACCGTCACTTTCCACATGTGAGACATGGCTACTACCTCATGCATGGACCTTGCATACACTCAGGTACAACCGAGACGACCATGGAGGATCCAAGGACCAAGGCCAAGCATGGAAGAGGAGAAGGAAGAAGAAGCTGGGAGCAAGCGGTACTACCGCCCGGGCCCAGCCAGTACTACCGCTTATCATCACAAGCGGCACTACCGCTCTACATCCACTCCACTTCCAAAAGTCCGACAAACTTGAGTTCGAGCGGCTCAGAGCGGTACTACCGCCCATCATAGCGGTACTACGCTTGCAGCGCCTCAAGCGGTACTACCGCCCAAGGACCGGTACTACCGCCTGTCTGCGGCACAGTGTATTGGGCCGAGCCGTGTACCCCTTCGCCCTCACTTACCGCTTCGTGGCTTAGCACTATATATACTCCTCCACCTCCTCCTAGTTAGGGTTAGCGTTGATTTAGCTCATTAGATAGAGCTTGCTCATCCATACGGATCTACTCCACGAGAGAGACCGAGGCCCCTCTTCGGAGAAGATCCACCTTGGATTCAAGACCTCCCTTTGCGGAGAAGACCATCATCAAGACCTCCTCACGGAGAAGAACGGCTACCGTTTGTATCGTCCTTTGTCGACCTTGAATCATGTATCTCCCTTTGTGTTCTTTGATCTAGCATTTGTGTGACCGATTCCTTGTTGGTTGAGTGTTTTCCCTCGTTCCTCCCCGTGATTTCCTCGTGTTCTTCCGCTCGTTCTTCGTGATTCCCCCGTAAGATCCGCTCCAACGTGAAAGATCGTCCACCTAGGGTTCCGCCCTACATCATCTATGGTATCATGAGCCACGTTGATCACGTTATTGGAGCCCCTACCCCTCTTTTTCTAGCTTGATTTTGTTGATTTCGTCCTAAATCCAAAAATCCCCACCAAAAATAGCCCCAAATTTTTTTGTGATTTGTTAGTTTTGATGATGTTTTGTTGATTTTGATCCATGGATTTGCTTGGTTTCGAGTGGATCTAGCATTTCCCCAAGTTTCCCCACTTCCCATCCACGAAATCTCTCCAATTTTGACCCCGAAATCATCCATTTCCGCCCCAAAATCGCGACCCTATCCGGATTTGCGAAAAATCCCGACACGAGCGGTACTACCGCCCTTCCAAGCGGTACTACCGCTTAGCACCTCCAAGCGGTACTACCGCCCTTCCAAGCGGCACTACCGCCCCTCCCAGAGCCAGATTTTGCGAAAAAACCCGACACGAGCGGTACTACCGCCCGTTCCAAGCGGTACTACATACTTAGCGGTACTACCGCTCTCCCCAGCAGGTACTACCGCCCTAGCCAGATTCAGCCTTCCGACTTTCACCGTTTCGGCCATAACTAATTCATCCGGAGTCCGATTTTGACGTTCTTTAGCTCGTTTTGAAGCTATTGACATCCCCCTTCCAATAAAAATACTACCATCACCATTTGACTCCATCAAATTTTGTGAACTTTGGCATCTTTGCCTAGGGCTTCCGCCACATCCTCCGCATAACCACCACCGACTTCCGCAACCTAACCAATTTGTTCCCCATAGCATTAGTGGTTGCTTGAGTAGTGATTCGAGTCTCCTAAGGTGTTTCGGCTACTTAGGGACGATTGCTTCTTCATCAACCACCACCACCACTTCCACATAACCTTGCCCACCATACACTTCCGACAACCCAACTTAACCCAATAGTTGATTGAGCTTTTTCGAGTTGTGGCTTGTGTCTCCTAAGGTGTTTCGGCTACTTAGGGACGGCAACTTCAACTCCGACACGTGTATAGCCCATCATTCCACTTCCGCATTGCCAAGTGCAAACCACCACCGCATTCCCGCTACCACCTGATAGAGGCAAAGGTGTCCCGTCTTTCGATGAGATGTAGTTTTCGCTTTGGAGGAAGTCGACTTTGACGATCCGACTACGAACGTGCGACGACGTCGCGCCTTAGCAATCGCTAAACCAACTCCGAGAGGTTATTGACCACGCCGAGCACGATCAACGACCACGAGGGTCTGCTTCCTGCGAGCAAGCGAAGAACAAGCAAGAAACTGAGATTGCAATCTGGATATTGCGAATATAAGATGAAAGCTTTATTGATCAAGGTGGGGTTCTGTGGCGCTTTGTCCAGTCGTTGAACACAAACGGCACGCGAAGTTGCAGCTATGGCGAACTTTTAATCTAAACAAAACCCAAGGTCTAAACGGTGCCCTAAGGGCTGTATATATGGAGGAAGAGGGGAATTTCGTGGCCCTTGGTGGAGGGGTCCAAATCAACCCTAACTCTTGTTTCCCCACACATACGGACTCTAAAACAGCCTATACTTAAGTATTTCGAAATTACATGGGCCTGGCCCAATAATAAGGTGACGCAGCACCTAGAATAGCCTCGAACGACATTTATGAAGTAGCATCTTGTATATTTCGTCCAAGGCTTCATGCACCCATTATGGTGGCTTCAAAGTCCTGAAATCATCACTTGTAACTCCGTTCTTTGTTCCCCTTAGCATGGCATTATCTCCATGCTTGTTCTTGCTCAATGTCCATCCTTCTCCAAGCTAGGGCCTTCATTTGTAAGCAAAACAAATGTATCCAATTTAGGCAGCATCATATTCTCATGAACATTAGAATCATTACCAAGAAACGAAAGTACCGATAATTTAATTGGCGTCTGCGAGCTCTAGTAATTGGTCCAAGATATGTAGCAAGAGGGGCTGTGGGTGTAACAATGGTATTGATGTCCTCATCATCCTCCCCTTCTTGAAATGAAGTCGTCCTCGACGGAAGCTCATATTCCTCACCCAAATAAGGCTTCAAATCTGCAATGTTAAAAGTGGGACTAACCCCAAAATCTGCAGGCAGCTCAAGTTTATATGCATTATCATTTATTTTCTCTAACACCTTAAATGGACCATCAGCACGTGGCATTAGCTTTGATTTGCGCAAATTAGGAAACCTATCCTTACGCAAATGTAACCAAACAAGATCTCCAGGTGCAAAGACAACATGTTTTCTACCCTTATCTCCAAAAAGTTTATATTTAGCATTCATACGCTCAATGTTTTCCTTAGTTATCTCATGCACTTTTAAAATCAATTCAGCACGTTCGTTAGCATCAAAATTAACCTTCTCCGAAGATGGAAGAGGCAACAAATCAATAGGTGCACGAGGTAGGAAGCCATACACAATTTCAAAAGGGCACATCTTAGTAGTAGAATGCAATGAACGATTATAAGCAAATTCAATATGAGGCAAGCATTCTTCCCACATTTTCTTATTATTCTTCAAAACAGCCCTAAGCATAGTAGACAATGTTCTATTGACTACTTCAGTTTATCCATCAGTTTGGGGGTGACAAGTAGTACTAAAAGCAGTTTAGTCCCCAACTTAGCCCATAAACATCTCCAAAAGTGGCTAAGAAATTTAGTATCACGATCTGAAACAATAGTATTTGGCACACCATGCAAGCGAATAATTTCACGAAAGAACAAATCAGCAACATTAACAAAGATCATCGCTTTTATGACATGGTATAAAGTGTGCCATTTTCGAGAATCTATCCACGACAACAAATATGCTATCCTCCCTTCTTTGTTCGAGGTAAACCTAAAACAAAGTCCATAGATATATCCTCCCAAGGAACACTAGGCACAGCAAAGGCATATATAAACCATGAGGATTGAGTCGTGACTTAGCTTTTTGACATGTAGTGCAGCGAGCAACAAAACGCTCAACATCCGTCTCATCTTTGGCCAAAAGAAATGTGTAGCAAGTATATCCTCCGTCTTCTTCACGCCAAAGTGTCCCATTAATCCTCCTCCATCGCCTCCTGCAACAACAAAAGACGAACAGAGCTAGCAGGAATGCATAGCTTGTTAGCACGGAACACAAAACCATCATTAATAACGAACTTGTTCCATGTTCTTCCCTCTTTACAATTCTGCATTACATCATTAAAATCAGCATCATGCACATATTGATCTTTGATGGTCTCCAAACCAAATATTTTGAAGTCAAGTTGTGAAAGCATAGTATATCGACGAGACAAAGCATCAGCAATAACATTTTCTTTACCCTTCTTGTGTTTAATGACATAAGGAAAGTCTCAATGAATTCAACCCATTTAGCATGTCTACGATTCAGTTTAGCTTGACTTTTAATATGTTTCAAAGATTCATGATCAGAATGTATAACAAATTCTTTGGGCCATAAATAATGTTGCCATGTCTCTAAAGTCCGAACAAGAGCATATAATTCTTTGTCATAAGTAGAATAGTTCAGACTAGGCCCACTCAATTTTTCGAAAAAGTATGCAACAGGTTTGCCATCTTGTAATAACACACCTCCTAATCCAATTCCACTAGCATCACATTCAAGCTCAAAAGTCTTATTAAAGTCGGGAAGTTGGAGTAAAGGAGCATGTGTCAACTTATCTTTCAATACCGTGAAGGCTTCTTCCCATGCGGTACCCCAAACAAAAGGCACATCCTTCTTTGTAAGCTCATTGAGAGGTGCAGCAATGGTGCTAAAGTCTCTCACAAAACGCCTATAGAAACCAGCGAGTCCAAGAAAACTCCTCACTTGTGTGACCGTTTTGGGCTGCGGCCAACTCTCAATAGCTTCAATCTTGGCTTTATCAACTTCAATTCCTGTGGAGTAACAACATAGCCAAGAAAAGATACTCGGTCGGTGCAAAAGGTGCACTTCCCAAGGTTACCAAACAAACGTGCATCACGTAGAGCATTAAAAACAGCACGTAAATGTTCCAAATGTTCTTCCAAAGATTTGCTATAAATCAGTATATCATCAAAGTAAACTACCACAAATCGTCCAATGAAAGCACGTAAAACTTCGTTCATTAATCTCATGAAAGTACTAGGTGCATTAGTTAACCCAAAAGGCATGACTAACCACTCATATAATCCAAATTTAGTTTTAAATGCTGTTTTCCATTCATCTCCCAATTTCATACGAATTTGATGGTATCCACTACGCAAATCAACTTTGGAGAATATTGTAGAGCCACTCAACATTTGACGTTGAGATTTTGAGTTCGCGGTTTTTCCGTTTCCTAAGGTGTTTCGGCTACTTAGGGACGAGTCTCCATCATCTTGGTATCTACATCAAGAACACCGCCACTCATCATCGCCAAGGACGGTAACCTCCATATCATATTGGTATCGTGGTATCCCTCCTTTGTATATTCCCCTTGCCATTGCATTGTTAACCCCTAGCCTTACTTTTGCGTTACTTGCCTATCGAGACTAGCCATTTGAGTATTGCCGGCAACGTTACTTGTGCACATTAGTGATCTACACCATCCATTGCATACATACCATATCATCTTGGTATCATCATATCATCTTGTGTCACAAGTTTGTTCCCATACACACAATTGCTATCTTGGTTTGTGCATTGTGCAAAGTGGCCATAAAAAAAAGAGAAATAAAGCTTTTAAGCAAAAGAGAGAAAGAGCAAAGAAGCTTGTAAGCAAGTGCCATAGCATCATACCACATTGCATATAAAATTATCATATCCGATCATCTTGGATCATCTTGAGAGAAACACCGGGAACCATACATACATAGCATACTTGGGATAGAAGTTTATCCATTTTGCATCTTATAGGTTGTGCACAAGTGTCGATCCGCCTATTGAGCAATCGTGCTAGCGTCTCTCTTGAGTTGTGCAACACGAAGCGTTTTCCGTGGATTCCACATTTTGTGCTCATTCCTTGGTTGCACGACCCCATTTATCTATCCGTGTGTGTTTCCGTGTGCCATTCTTTGCTATTGGTCCATTTGTTTCACTTGCGAATTTGTGAATCTCTTTCAACATTATTGACTCTTGCTAACATTTTGCATTAAATTTTTGTGCCACTATCCTCACCGAGCTCCTCCATAAGCTTTACTTGTGTAGGTGTGAGAACCGACAAAGATTGGTACCAATAGTGCTATTTCATTGTCCGCATTTGAGTGAACTTGATTCATTTTCAACATCGGTCAAGGTACATTGGTATAAGTTCTTCTCTTTCTCCCACTCATATTTGCTCGAGTCTTGTGATGGATAGGCAAGGCATCTCATCTCCGGTCTTCGACAACAACGACAGCGTGAACAACTACATCACCAAAGCGTCTCTCTTCGATCTACAACGACAAGTGCAAGGCACACAATCAAGATTGCGAGGCGCGCCGAGAACATCTCCATCGACATTCATCACTCCGAAGCAAGGAGAAGGGACTACTTCGACAAGAAGCTTGCCGCACATAAAGAGGAGCAAGATGCAAGGATGGAGGAGATTCGGGCCTTGATCAAGTCTTCTTCCCCTTCGTCATCTTCAAGACGGCGACGTTCAAGCCACAAGTCTTCGGAGCACCCAAGCGATGCAAGTGCAAATCGTCCTCGTCCACATCTACATGGCGACCACCATCACGTTTGTGATCCACATCGTCATGAAGGGCAAGTCACCTCCAAGCATCATGTGCACGACGTCGACGAACGACATCTTCTACGAGCTCAAACACGACAACGACACCATCATCATGAAGATGCTCCACAAGCGCAAATGCACAAGTCCCAACACGCCAAGTCGAAGCTTCATAAGCACAAGAGAAGACCGCGAGACGACCACCACCAAGACGGCGCTACGGCTACATCTACCACTTCGGCATCTTCGCCAAGTGTTCTCAAGGCATCTTCGCCTTTGGACGTACGGCATCTTCGCCTACTTCCCACGTGTACGCCTACATCGACTTCATCAAGTCCAAGGCGACCACCTACGAGCGAGGGCAACACTTCCATCTTCGAAGCCCCCAAGGAAGATGGCGAGCATGGGAAACTCCCTTCGGTCATGGAGACGAGCTATGAGGTGCCACATCATATGGGCCTCCCACACCAAGACGGTGACAAGACGGTCGAGCAAGGGCCAGCCCCTTCGACCACGGCGACGAGCGCGAACCTCTTCAACAACATGAAGACGGCGCCCACATTGGACTCATACTCCGAGTCAAGCTACGCGACCGCAAGCATGGAGACATTTGCACCTACATCTCTCCCAAGCACCCACATATGTCGAGATGCCCCAATTGCCATGTGAGGAGAGCCACCACCCCATGAGTGACATGAGTGACTCCACCATACGTGACATTGAGAGCATTTCCTATGAGAGGATGAGTGTGACCACCACTAGTCCCACACTTGAGAGCATGCCACACATCCTATGTGAGGTTGAGCGCCATTTGAGTGACTCCACCAACAATAGGAGTGAGAGCATCATATTGGGAGTGAGTGAGCCACAACACTTAGTGAGTGAGGTAGTTGACACGGCATGTGAGGCCACTATGATTCCTAACGAATTAACCTCTACTCCTAGTGTGTTTTCTTCTTCGGTGCTAGGTCTCCTACATGACGACATGCCTATCCTCGACGAGTCCATCCCTACATTGGAGACGATTTATGGCCATGGTGGATGATGATGCACCCCCACATGGTTCCATCAAGATGAAGATGACAACGAGGCGATCTTCAACACCTCACCTACAACACATGAGCGACGCTCCAATGGTAACATAGGTGATGGTGCTTCTCTTGTCCCACTAGTGGACTCTCTTACCATCGATTGCTCCCATGATGTCGACCCACCTATTACCATGCTTCATGCTAGTGAAACTTCTTCATGCCTTGACTTACCTATTTATGATGAATATGATGATGAGCATGTTGAGTTGCCTAGTTGTGATGCTATGCTTCATAGGATATCTTGTGAAAATTCTATTGGTCACTTCATGTTTGAAAATCCATTGAATTTGTCATATGCTATGAGTGAGATCTCCCATATTGCATCATTTCAATCTCAACATAGTAACTATGCATGCCCCATTAAAATAAATCCCATTTGCACTTATGGCATAGATGACGAGATGATGGTCATTGGCCTTTGCTTCTCTTGTGATGATATTGCCATGCTTCCTTTACATGATTTATGCAATTCATCTACTATTCCATGCCATGATCACATTGTCCCAAATATGCATTGTTTTGGATGTTGTCAATATTCTCCATGTGATGTTTCCATTCATGCTCATGAGGAGACCCCCATAGTTTCCTCATACATATTCGGAGATTTTGATTCATCCCATACTTTGCATGATTCCCATACTTGCGTGCACCATATGCTTCCCATGAATAACAATGCTCTACACATTTCTCATGATGCATTGCACAATTTGAGTCTCCATTATGCTATACATAATAACAAACCTCTCATGATGGATGACATGTTTCTATATCACACATCTCATTTATTTGAGCATTGGATATTTTGTGCTAACAAACACACGCACGTATGCATCATGATGGATGATGCGTACATCTACCACGCACACACAATTTTCCCTTTGTCTTTGTTTTGTGTAGGTACCCACATACAATCGTCAACTTCTCAATCCCATGAGTTGACGAAACGAGCTCTTGAGAGCAACGATGACTTGGGATCACGTGGACTTTCATTCCCACCATTCCTTTTGCGCAAGGACTACGCGCATCTCTTCTACTTGGCTCTCACACGGCTATGGGCTATTTACCACTTGCCACCTTATGCTCATTTTACCGTGTTCACTTTGCATGTTATGCTTGCTTCTATGCCTTTGCCATGCACTTGTGACCCTTGCTTGCATCTACCCATGATTCACCATTATGCTACTCCTATGTGTATTTGCATGCTCGGTGGAGATCCTAGTAGCTATTGCCATGTTTATCATGTGCCTCATACTATTGTTGATTCTTGTGTTGGGAGAGTCATGATGTTACATTGCTCTTTACATAGGACTTCTTACCAATACCATGAACCTACTTTCCTCATATCTTGCTTTCATGCTTGTGCTATGCCATGTGAATTATTCATGCGCACTATTTGCACACATGACATGCTTGTCATGATTCCTTCTAGTACGTTGCATCTTCGCACTACTAGCTTGCTTGACTTGATCTCTATGATTGATTGGTTAGTTGCATCGCCCATGTTCCACTATCACTTGCTTTCTTGGGTTGATGACATATATGTTCATGCCTCTCACATGATATATCTTGGGTATTGTCGCTTGCCTCCTATAGTTGCCTCTATGCTTAATGACATTGGAGACTTGGACACTATACTTGTGATGCATGCTTGCTTGATTGAGCCTCTTCTATTTGGTTGTTATCGCATCACATGCTTACACACCATGCCAAATTCCCTTGTCCTTTCTTATGATGAGCATGATGCATACACTTGTTGGGTATCTTACCACACGAATGATAGGTTTTGCACTTCCGCTAACCTCATTTGTTTTTCCGAGTGTTTGTCATGTTCTTTCATTTTGAAGGATTCACAAGGCGGTGCCGTTATGCGACATATTGGATATGTGAAGACATACATGATGTACGAATCCAACATCTTTGGGAACTTTCTTGAGGTGAACTCCTTCCCTTTGAGCCATCCTCAAGTTTGCATATTGGATGGGTCACTCTTTCATTGTTGTTTCTTTCTTGTTGTCTACATGCTACATCTATTGGATGGAGGAGCAACATTGGAGATTGGCTCTTTGGACCTTCACATTGAGGAGCGCTCGCACTTATTGGATGCACCTTCGGTTTTCCACTCTTGCCACAACATCGAGCATTGGTATACCAACACCTCCATATTTGTTGATTGTGATCATACTCATGCTCGATGGACATATCATACTCACCACAAATTTGCGTCTTATGCATGGATTGACTCACATTATGATTGCCTTGTTGCATCTTGTATTCCCATGTCATCCATGATATATGAGCTTGTGCATTTTCTTAGCAAATTTGTTGTGATCTTTCTTGATGGCATCTTCATACATAATGATCACATTGCCTATCATCAATTGCATGATATCATACACATGTTGAGCATCCATTGCCATACTCATGCTATTGATAAACCGTCTCTCTATGACATCATTTTGCACAATGGTAGAATTTGTCGCTTTGTGCACCATGCTTTGGTTCCCATGAATGCTTTACATGTCATTTTACATCATTTGGATAAGCATCTCATGCCTTGTCATGAACAATTCCTTTGGACGGACTCACTCTTGCATGATGGACACTTTGCGTGCGCTAACCATTGTATTTCCGAGTGTTGCTTGTGTTTGCTCTTTTGCATGCCTATCACTCCGCGACACCTTGGACTACTTGGATTGCGCCATGTCTTCAACTTCGTCCAACTACAAGTCCGTCTCGACAACCGCTTTCCATGGTGATGAGGATCACGATCCGAGGTCGGATCTTTCCCAAGGGAGGGAGATGATGCGAGCATACCACGTTCATCCCCATGTACACTCTAACTACTCTCCAAGCCCCAAGAGGACATATGACGAGACCTCGACCATCGCCATAGGGCACAAGGTGAACTCACTCCTCTTGAACCGTCACTTTCCACATGTGAGACATGGCTACTACCTCATGCATGGACCTTGCATACACTCGGTACAACCGAGACGACCATGGAGGATCCAAGGACCAAGGCCAAGCATGGAAGAGGAGAAGGAAGAAGAAGCTGGGAGCAAGCGGTACTACCGCCCGTGCCCAGCCGGTACTACCGCTTATCATCACAAGCGGCACTACCGCTCTACATCCACTCCACTTCCAAGAAAGTCCGACAAACTTGAGTTCGAGCGGCTCCAGAGCGGTACTACCGCCCATCATAGCGGTACTACCGCTTGCAGCGCCTCAAGCGGTACTACCACCAAGGACCGGTACTACCGCCTGTCATGTAGGCATGTATTGGGCCGAGCCTGTACCCCTTCGCCCTCACTTACCGCTTCGTGGCTTAGCACTATATATACTCCTCCACCTCCTCCTAGTTAGGGTTAGCGTTGATTTAGCTCATTAGATAGAGTCATTCATCCATACCGGATCTACTCCACGAGAGAGACCGAGGCCCCTCTTCGGAGAAGATCCACCTTGGATTCAAGACCTCCCTTTGCGGAGAAGACCATCATCAAGACCTCCTCACGGAGAAGAACGGCTACCGTTTGTATCGTCCTTTGTCGACCTTGAATCATGTATCTCCCTTTGTGTTCTTTGATCTAGCATTTGTGTGACCGATTCCTTGTTGGTTGAGTGTTTTCCCTCGTTCCTCCCCGTGATTTCCTCGTGTTCTTCCGCTCGTTCTTCGTGATTCCCCCGTAAGATCCGCTCCAACGTGAAAGATCGTCCACCTAGGGTTCCGCCCTACATCAATATGCCTACATACTATGAAATGATCCCTTGTCCTTTCTTATGATGAGCATGATGCATACACTTGTTGGGTATCTCGCCCCTCGAATGATAGGTCTTGCTTTTGCACTAACCTCATTTGTTTTTCCAAGTGTTTCTCATGTTCTTTCATTTTGAAGGATTCACAAGGCGGTACCATCAAGAGACATTTTGGTTATGTGAAGGCGTACATGATGGCCAACACCAACATTGGCGAACATCTCCTAAAGGTGAACTCATTCCTTTTGAACCATCCTCACATATGCATAGTGGATGGGCCATACTTTCATTGTTGTTTCCTTCTTCTTGTCTACATGCTACATATATTGGATGGAGGACCGACATTGGAGATGTACCCTTTGGACCTTCACGTTGAGGACTGCCACGACATCAACCTATGCTACATCCATGCCTACCGTGTACATGGCGATACGGTTTACGATCCGAGGTCGGATCTTTCCAAAGGGGGAGGAGATGATACGGAGCATCCCACGTTCATCTCCATGTACACCTTCATAGCACATCAAGCCCCAATTGGACCTACCGGAATTAAGGTGAACCCGCTTTTCTTCAAGATTTACATGAATATCCATAGAACTTGGTCGCTACCTCACCCCGGAATGTTGTGCATCTTCAGGTACGAGGAGACCGCCGCCAAGCAGCCAAGGAGCTTCCCGGAGGCCAAGGAGCTTCCCGGAGGCCAAGGAGAAGGACCCCAAGGCTGCAAGAAGAAGATGGAGTCCAACAGGAGCTGGACAGGAGGTCCCAGGCGACCCGTGCGCCTGGGCCCCGAGACCCGTCGCACGGACTACTCGAGAGTTCTTGCGCTGAGCACCCGTGCGCCGACGGGCCTGCACTGCGCCCACGGGACCCCCGTGCGCACGGGCCCAACTTACCCCATGTGCACGGGCTCATCAGGATGGACGCCCGTGATCTCCACTCCGAGCCCCTCTTCCTCCACTTCGTCCCCTAGACTATATATTCCGTACCTAGACCATTTGTTAGGGTTAGCAAAGGATATGTTAGACATATGAGAGCTTTGCTCCATGGATCCACTCCACTAGGAGATCAAGACCTCCTCTTGGAGTGACCTAGCTCAAGACCCCCTCATGGGTGGCCCCTATCAAGACCTCCTCACGGAGAAGAACCCGGTTACCTCTTGTATCGTCCTTTGTTGATCGTGGATCGTGTATCTCTCTTTGTGTTCGTCATTCTAGCGCATGTGTAATCGAATCTTGTTGGTTTTAGTGATTCTATTGTGTTTTCCCCGTGATTTCCCTCGTGCTCTTCCGCTCGTTCTTCGTGTTCATCGTAGGGATCCACTCCAAACGTGAAAGATCATCCCCATAGGGTTTCACCCTACATCATACTGGTTCGATAACCTTGGTCTCGTCACTAAGGGAAATACCTACCGTAGTTGTGATGCATCATCCCTTCCTCTTTGGGGAAATACTGACGTAGTTCAAGCCGCATCACCTCACCATGTTGGTTTTTGAATAGCTTATAGGTATCCAGAGAATCATCATAAGAGTATTCAGGGATAGGAGAGTCATATCCCGAAAGCAAAGCTAGATTGAGCGTTTTCTCTTGGCAGGCACCCACACAGTGCGAGGATATTGATCAGGTTCCCAATAGGAGCCATTTTCATTCAGTTTCCTTTTGAAACCGATACCTTCTTTCCTCAGATTTTTGTGAAGAATATTTTTTTAGAACATCACAAAGGGTTTGATGCCCTTTGAGAGACTTGAACATTCCTGTATGAATAAGATCCTTCAACCTGGCATTCTCATCAGACACGGAATCATTTTCCTCGACGAAGGGGTTAGCATTCACAGAAGATTCGGCATTTGATTCAGCATTGCTACGTTCAAGGC
This sequence comes from Aegilops longissima, assembly GCA_021605205.1. Taxonomy (NCBI): domain Eukaryota; kingdom Viridiplantae; phylum Streptophyta; class Magnoliopsida; order Poales; family Poaceae; genus Aegilops; species Aegilops longissima. The sequence goes on along the minus strand of JAHIAM010001061.1, from coordinate 52,327 downwards.
ATTTTAAGCAAGGTGGTACAAACACTTCAGGTTTCTCTTTGAGTTGTTGAGTGAGAAGAGAATTTTCTCTGACCAAGTCCTAATGAGCCTCTCTCAGCGACTCGAGTTCATGTTTCCTTTTCAGGTAATCATAAGTCAAACTCTCATGCTCGTCTAAGAGAAAATCATGACGATTTGACAGTTCTTCCATTCGTGACATGAGAGCGGAATGCTCTTCTATCAATGGCTAAGTTTCTCCACCTCCTCAACCAACAACCCTTCAGATTTCCTGAGGGTTTTCTCAATTTTCTCAAGAGAGTTTTGTTGTATATTAGCAATTTTGATCAGTTTATCATGGTCATCCTAATCCAAATAATATTGATCACTGGAGTGAACCTTGTGATGTTTGGAGGATACCTTTTCTTTCGAAGCTTTGGCCATGAAGCAGTAGGCAGGAGATTCATCGTCGCTTGAATGATTCCTGAAGATGTTTGTTGCAGGGGAGGAGGCACGTGCTATACCAGCCATGCCGGAGTTAGAATCCTCATCGGATTCATCAGCTTCTTCGGAGTGAGATGACTCTTCTTCATCAGAGTACATTTCCTTGTCGATGTACGCCTTGGCCATGTGATAGGTATTCTTGCAGTTGGAGGAGGACTTAGAAAGCTTCCTTGAGGAAGATCTTGACGAAGACTTGGAGGCGGTGTTGTCCTTCTTCTAGAAGAACTTATTTGTTTTCTTCTCATCATTGGAGTCGTAGTTCTTGCTCTTGCCTTTGCCATGGTAGTTTCCTAAATCATATCGTCCACTGGCACGGATTTCAGCTTCCCAGAGAGGGCCGTCCGAAATGAAATGTCCTGGATTTTTGCACTTGAAGTAGGTATAATCTCCAGTAGGTTTTGATGAAGATTTTGAACTGCGAGAGTCGCTGGATCCTTTCTTCTGGAACTGGTTCTTCCTGTGAAGGCGTTGGAATCTTTTCATGATTAATGTGAGATCTTTGTTGATCCTCTCTGGATCATCTGAATCTTCCTCGGCATTTCCTTCTGAGGAAGAATCACCACAGCCTTGAGAGCATGACTTTTGCGGTGACTTGAGCCGTAAAGATCTCTCTTTTCTTCTTCTTGTTCCTCATGGGTGTTTAGCCCTTCCATGATATCGGCAGAGTCGAGACCTTTGAAATCAACTCGTTCCCTTATCATGAGAACTAGTGTGTCGAATGAGTTGTCAAGAGATTGGAGCAGTTTCTTCACAACTTTGTGATCAGTGATGTCTTTGGCACCGATACCTTGCAGCTTGTTTGCAATATCACTCAAACGATCAAAAATTTGCTGGCAGCTTTCATTCCTGATTCGCTTGAACCGATTGAACTTCGCACGAAGATTATCAATGCAAGCTTCTTTCTGAGTTGAAACACCCTCATTTATATTTTCGAGAATGCCCATAAGTCCTTTGCAGTTTCACACAGACGATAGCGAAGAAATTGAGCACGAGAGAGATGGCCACCAATTTCATCTTTAGCTTGAGCATCCATCTGGATGTGTTTCTTCTCGCGGTCAGTGGGGACCTGGGGCACTTCAATTGTGTATCCATTCTACACCACGTTCCACATATCATCATCAATAGCTCGGAGACAGATCTTCATCTTCTCTTTCCAGAAGGGATAGTCCGTCCCATCAAAGATGAGAATCTTGAGGTGTGACTTGTAGCTCACTGAAGACATACTTTGATGAGGACATCAATACCATTGTTACACCCACATCCCCTACTGCTACATATACTGGACCAATTACTAGAGCTCGCGCACGCCAATTAAATTATCAGGTACTTTCGTTTCTTGGTAATGATTCTAATGTTCATGAGAATATGATGCTGCCTAAATTGGATACATTTGTTTTGCTTACAAATGAAGGCCCTAGCTTGGAGAAGGATGGACATTGGAGCAAGAACAAGCATGGAGATAATGCCATGCGCAAGGGGAACAAGAACGGAGTTACAAGTGATGATTTCAGGACTTTGAAGCCACCATAATGGGTGCATGAAGCCTTGGACGAAATATACAAGATGCTACTTCATAAATGTCGTCCCGAGGCTATTCTAGGTGCTTCGTCACCTTATTATTGGGCCAGGCCCATGTAATTTCGAAATACTTAAGTATAGGCTGTTTTAGAGTCCGTATGTGTGGGGAAACAAGAGTTAGGGTTGATTTGGACCCCTCCACCAAGGGCCACGAAATTCCCCCTCTTCCTCCATATATACAGCCCTTAGGGCACCGTTTAGACCTTGGGTTTTGATTAGATTAAAAGTTCGCCATAGCTGCAACTTCGCGTACTTCGTTTGTGTTCAACGACCACACAAAGGCGTCACAGAACCCCACCTTGATCAATAAAGCTTTCATCTTATATTCGCAATATCCAGATTGCAATCTCAGTTTCTTGCTTGTTCTTCGTTTGCTCGCGGAAACAGGCCCTCGTGGTCGTTGATCGCGCTCGGCGTGGTCAATAACCCTCGGAAGTTGGTTTAGCGATTGCTAAGCGCGACGTCTCGCCGACGATCGTAGTCGGATCGTCAAGGTCGACTCCACGTAAACGATAGCCACCATCTCATCGAAACATCGGGACACCTTTGCCTCTATCAAGTGGTATCAGATTTCCGGGTTGCTCGGTGAGATTTTCCGCTTTTCGTAGTTTAGATCGAGTCTGTTCTTCATACCTATTGTCCACGAAAAAGCCACAAAAAAATTAGGGTTAGTTCATCATATCCGAACCAATCTGAGCCTTTGCATAATCTTTTTAGGGTTTTTGCTTTGTTGAATTTGCGGTTGCATCGTCGTGTCAAGTTCTTTGGTCTTAGAGTCTAGTCTTTTAGAGTTTCGAGTTACGGTCATAAGTTGTCACGCCGCTGCCGCACCATCATCATCGCCTTGCCATCTACCACCATTGCTTTTCCGCCACCGCCTCAATCCGTATCCATCTACCACCACCAATCCGTATCCATATACCACCACCGCTACCATATACCACCACCGTTGTCATATACCACCACCATATATCCACCAACAATCCGAAGTTTTCTCATATTAGGTTTGTTTTCGAGATCCATCTAGTTTCGATTCGTGTTTCCTTGCCGAGTAGGTTTCAAAAAAAAAAAAAAGAGAGTCTGAAACCACCCTCCGTTTAGGCCCAAAATTTTCCAAAACGTACTTGTCAAAAAATTTTCGCTACCCTATTTTTAGGTGTTTCTAAGTGGATTGAGACGATCGCCGTTATAGAAAGTTTTTTTGACCTGTTTCGGTTTTTGGGTCCGGCGGTCAAAAAAAAAAAATTTGGTCGAAAAATTTCGTGCCCATCCCGTCGGTTTGACACAGGAAGAGTTTTGAGACACTCGCCATTATAGTGATTTTTCAAAAAAAAAAAAAAAAAAAAGCAAAAAAAAAAAAAATCGCAAAAAAAAAAAAAGAGCGAAAAAAAATTCCAGAGTGTGCTTTTCCGTTGTTTCCGTGCAGCGCCGTGATTTTGTTAGTGTTCTAGGCTCGCGTCTCTAGCACGGTCTAGCCTAGGACCAAAGACAAGATCGTCGTTGAGCGCTTATTCAACTTTGCATCTCTGAATTGATTATTGTCTGACCCTTTTGCTACCATATTATAAGCCTTCCCAGCTCCACATACATCTACATCGTGCGCTTGACTCTCCCAGTAATCGCTCTATCCAAGCTTTGAGAGTTTTGACTACATCGGTTGCCGATCACCGCCTTCTTTGGGTAAGAACTGGTAAGAATTTGAGATTTGCTTGACGGATTTGTGATCGCCCACCACACCACCACCACCACTTCCTAGTAGTCCGTCAATCATATTCTTGTGTGTTTCTATTGTCGCTAACCATGGCAGGATCACAAGCCGATTTAGACCGACCGGGAGAACATGACAAACAAAGCGCTACATGATAAGTTTCAACAAATGATGAGTGGGCAGGTGGACGATGTGCTAAATAGATTTGAAGAGGCCATGGAGAAGATAGATGGCATTGAGAAGGCGTTCGAAACGAAGCTCGATATCAAGTTTAATGAATTGCTCGCGCGTCTACCACCACCACCACCGGCTGCACCTAACGCACCTCTACTACAACAACACGGACTACCTCCACATCGCGAAACAGCCCTCCGCCGAGCTTCCCGTGTCCCTCTTCACCGCCCAAGCTCTTTGGTGCTGCTGTTGATACTTCAGTGGCTCCTGCTGCTGCGGCGGGGGAGGATGATTATGTGAGAGCTTACGAGGATGAGGTTGATCAACATCAGAACTACGTGCAACCACCAGCACCACAACCACCAGGTCGTCCACATGCAAATAATGGCGATGTTGGGCTCCCCTTCAGGTACGAGATCATGACCATCTCCCTAAACTGAAATTGAATATTCCACCATTTGAGGGTAGATATGTTCCTGATATATATCTTACTTGGGAATTAGAAACTGAACAACGATTTACATGTTTACAATATCCTGAGGAGAGACGTGTTCTGCTGCTGTTTGTGCTTTCACTAGCTTTGCATGTGTTTGGTGGTCTGAACATTGTAGATTATATCCTGTTCCAGCTACTTGGGCTGCTTTGAAAACTGCTATGCGTACTCGTTGGGTTCCTCCATATTATCAACGTGAATTACTTCAAAATTGCAGCGCTTAAGACAAGGAAAAATTCGGTGAAGAATATTATCGGAATTACAAACTGGCTTGATTAGATGTGGTATTATTGAGGAGAATGAAGCTATGCTTGCATGTTTTCTGGGTGGATTAAATAGAGAGATTCAAACCATTCTAGACTACAAGGATTATAATAATATCACTCGATTATTCCATCTTGCTTGTAAAGCTGAACGTGAAGTGCAGGATCGACGAGCGTTGGCGCGACTAACTTTTCTGCAGGTCGACCTTCATCATGGACACCACGTGCATCATCTACTTCCACACGCTCTACTACACCGCACCTCCGTCGGCTGCCACCTCCAACCGTGATACAAGAAAGGTGCACAACCACCACTATCGCCAAGAGCACACCTGCTGGGCCTACAGAGCTCTTCTTCTTCCATGGCGTCAACAGGGCACACAAGTGATATTATTTGTCGTCGTTGTAAGGGAAGAGGACATTTTTGAGAGAATGCCAATCTCAGCGTGTGATGATTGCTCTTGAGGATGGTGGGTATGAGTCCGCTAGTGACTATGATGAAGAGACTTTGGCTCTTATTACACATGAAGAACACGGTGGAGATGATTACGATCTTGAGACGCAATACATGGCTGCTCAAGATGCCGACAGTATGAATGTTTAGTTGCTCAACGTGTTTTGAGTGTGCAGGTTACACAAGCTGAGCAAAATCAGAGGCATAACTTGTTCCATACAAAGGGAGTTGTGAAGGAACGTTCTATTCAAGCGTCATCATAGATGGTGGGAGCTGCAACAACTTGGCTAGCATGGATATGGTGGAGAAGCTTTCTCTCACCACAAGACCACATCCACATCCTTACTACATCCAATGGTTCAACAACAGCGGCAAGGTTAAGGTAACACGTCTGTTCGTGTGCATTTTAGTATCTCTACATATGCTGATTATGTTGATTGTGATGTGGTACCTATGCAAGCATGTTCCTTATTACTTGGTAGACCATGGCAATTTGATAAAAATTTTGTACACCATGGTAGAAACAATCAGATACTCTTGTTCACAAGGATAAAATATTACTTTGCTTCCTATGACTCCTGATTCCATTTTGAAAGATGATATTAATAGAGCTAATAAAGCAAAACAGGAGAAAAATAAGAGTGAAAATCAGATTGTGGCAAAAGAATTTGAGCAACAAATGAAGCCTAATAATAAACCATCTAATGTTGCTTCGAAATTAAACTGAAAAGTGCATGTTTATTTGCCACCAAATCTGATATTGATGAGCTAGATTCTAGCAAATCTGTTTGCTATGCTTTTGTGTGCAAAGAGGCATTATTTTCATTCGAGGACGTGCCTTCCTCTTTGCCCCTATTGTCACTAACATTTTGCAGGAATTCGCGATGTCTTCCCACAAGACGTGCCACCGGATTACCACCTATTCGAGGGATTGAGCATCAAATTGACTTAATTCCGGTGCATCGCTACCAACCGCGCACCATACCGTACCAATCCGGAGGAGACGAAGGAGATTATCGTCAAGTACAGAGCTGCTCGACAAAGGTTATATACGCGAATCTCTTAGTCCTTGTGCTGTTCCTATTATACTAGTGCCTAAAAAGGATGGTACGTCGCGTATGTGTGTTGATTGTAGAGGCATTAATAATATTACTATTCGTTATCCTCATCCTATTCCTAGGCTAGATGATATGCTTGATGAATTAAGTGGCTCTACAATATTCTCCAAAGTTGATTTGTGTAGTGGATACCATCAAATTCGTATGAAATTGGGAGATGAATGGAAAACAACATTTAAAACTAAGTTTGGATTATATGAGTGGTTAGTCATGCCTTTTGGGTTAACTAATGCACCTAGTACTTTCATGAGATTAATGAACGAAGTTTTACGTGCTTTCATTGGACGATTTGTGGTAGTTTACTTTGATGATATACTGATTTATAGCAAATCTTTGGAAGAACATTTGGAACATTTACGTGCTGTTTTTAATGCTCTACGTGATGCACGCTTGTTTGGTAACCTTGGGAAGTGCACCTTTTGCACCGACCGAGTATCTTTTCTTGGCTATGTTGTTACTCCACAGGAATTGAAGTTGATAAAGCCAAGATTGAAGCTATTGAGAGTTGGCCGCAGCCCAAAACGGTCACACAAGTGAGGAGTTTTCTTGGACTCGCTGGTTTCTATAGGCGTTTTGTGAGAGACTTTAGCACCATTGCTGCACCTCTCAATGAGCTTACAAAGAAGGATGTGCCTTTTGTTTGGGGTACCGCACAGAAGAAGCCTTCACGGTATTGAAAGATAAGTTGACACATGCTCCTTTACTCCAACTTCCTGACTTTAATAAGACTTTTGAGCTTGAATGTGATGCTAGTGGAATTGGATTAGGAGGTGTGTTATTACAAGATGGCAAACCTGTTGCATACTTTTCTGAAAAATTGAGTGGGCCTAGTCTGAACTATTCTACTTATGACAAAGAATTATATGCTCTTGTTCGGACTTTAGAGACATGGCAACATTATTTATGGCCCAAAGAATTTGTTATACATTCTGATCATGAATCTTTGAAACATATTAAAAGTCAAGCTAAACTGAATCGTAGACATGCTAAATGGGTTGAATTCATTGAGACTTTCCCTTATGTCATTAAACACAAGAAGGGTAAAGAAAATGTTATTGCTGATGCTTTGTCTCGTCGATATACTATGCTTTCACAACTTGACTTCAAAATATTTGGTTTGGAGACCATCAAAGATCAATATGTGCATGATGCTGATTTTAAAGATGTAATGCAGAATTGTAAAGAGGGAAGAACATGGAACAAGTTCGTTATTAATGATGGTTTTGTGTTCCGTGCTAACAAGCTATGCATTCCTGCTAGCTCTGTTAGTCTTTTGTTGTTGCAGGAGGCGCATGGAGGAGGATTAATGGGACACTTTGGCGTCAAGAAGACGGAGGATATACTTGCTACACATTTCTTTTGGCCAAAGATGAGACGGATGTTGAGCGTTTTGTTGCTCGCTGCACTACATGTCAAAAAGCTAAGTCACGACTCAATCCTCATGGTTTATATATGCCTTTGCTGTGCCTAGTGTTCCTTGGGAGGATATATCTATGGACTTTGTTTTAGGTTTACCTCGAACAAAGAAGGGAGGATAGCATATTTGTTGTCGTGGATAGATTCTCGAAAATGGCACACTTTATACCATGTCATAAAAGCGATGATCTTTGTTAATGTTGCTGATTTGTTCTTTCGTGAAATTATTCGCTTGCATGGTGTGCCAAATACTATTGTTTCAGATCGTGATACTAAATTTCTTAGCCACTTTTGGAGATGTTTATGGGCTAAGTTGGGGACTAAACTGCTTTTTAGTACTACTTGTCACCCCCAAACCGATGGACAAACTGAAGTAGTCAATAGAACATTGTCTACTATGCTTAGGGCTGTTTTGAAGAATAATAAGAAAATGTGGGAAGAATGCTTGCCTCATATTGAATTTGCTTATAATCGTTCATTGCATTCTACTACTAAGATGTGCCCTTTTGAAATTGTGTATGGCTTCCTACCTCGTGCACCTATTGATTTGTTGCCTCTTCCATCTTCGGAGAAGGTTAATTTTGATGCTAAAGAACGTGCTGAATTGATTTTAAAAGTGCATGAGATAACTAAGGAAAACATTGAGCGTATGAATGCTAAATATAAACTTGCTGGAGATAAGGGTAGAAAACATGTTGTCTTTGCACCTGGAGATCTTGTTTGGTTACATTTGCGTAAGGATAGGTTTCCTAATTTGCATAAATCAAAGCTAATGCCACGTCTTGATGGTCCATTTAAGGTGTTAGAGAAAATAAATGATAATGCATATAAACTTGAGCTGCCTGCAGATTTTGGGGTTAGTCCCACTTTTAACATTGCAGATTTGAAGCCTTATTTGGGTGAGGAATATGAGCTTCCATCGAGGACGACTTCATTTCAAGAAGGGGAGGATGATGAGGACATCAATACCATTGTTACACCCACATCCCCTCACTGCTACATATCTTGGACCAATTACTAGAGCTCATGACGCCAATTAAATTATCGGTACTTTCGTTTCTTGGTAATGATTCTAATGTTCATGAGAATATGATGCTGCCTAAATTGGATACATTTGTTTTGCTTACAAATGAAGGCCCTAGCTTGGAGAAGGATGGACATTGGAGCAAGAACAAGCATGGAGATAATGCCATGCAAGGGGAACAAGAACGGAGTTACAAGTGATGATTTCAGGACTTTGAAGCCACCATAATGGGTGCATGAAGCCTTGGACGAAATATACAAGATGCTACTTCATAAATGTCGTCCGAGGCTATTCTAGGTGCTGCGTCACCTTATTATTGGGCCAGGCCCATGTAATTTCGAAATACTTAAGTATAGGCTGTTTTAGAGTCCGTGTGTGGGGAAACAAGAGTTAGGGTTGATTTGGACCCCTCACCAAGGGCCACGAAATTCCCCTCTTCCTCCATATATACAGCCCTTAGGGCACCGTTTAGACCTTGGGTTTTGTTTAGATTAAAAGTTCGCCATAGCTGCAACTTCGCGTGCCGTTTGTGTTCAACGACTGCACAAAGGCGCCACAGAACCCCACCTTGATCAATAAAGCTTTCATCTTATATTCGCAATATCCAGATTGCAATCTCAGTTTCTTGCTTGTTCTTCGTTTGCTCGCAGGAAGCAGGCCCTCGTGGTCGTTGATCGTGCTCGGCGTGGTCAATAACCCTCGGAAGTTGGTTTAGCGATTGCTAAGGCGCGACGTCTCGCACGATCGTAGTCGGATCGTCAAGGTCGACTCCCACAGAAACGATAGCCACCATCTCATCGAAACATCGGGACACCTTTGCCTCTATCATACTTAAACTCCAAGGTGGTTAGACCAAAATGAGCAGAATCAAGGAGTACCTTGCTCTGATACCAATTGTAGGAACGAAGTATGTGTACCAGAGGGGGTGAATGGGATTTTTAAATTTCCTTCTGAAAAATCAAAACTCTCGAAACCCAGCAGCGGAGCGAATGTAAATAACATACAGTGAGCAAACACAAACTAAGGAATGGAAACTAAAGGCATGCATCGAGACAAATCACATGATAGAAACAGTTCGAATGTAAAGAGAAGCAGAGGTAACCAGTGATGCTCGATGGCTACAAGGAATTTGGTAGACCAGTTCGCCCTTCTACACAAGGACTATGTCTGGTTGGAGGGGTTGTGACTTAACACGGAAGATAAACTCTCTTCTCCCTATTCTCCTCAGCAATTGGTTCGTCAACCAATGTCGATCACTCGTGGTAGATAATTGAGACGATCTCCAAATCTTTACAGACTTCTTCTTCGAGAACCACAATTACTCTTGGTCTCTAAAGAAATTGACACCTAACCGTCTAGAGAGTTTGCAGCCCTCTAGAGTAATAGGCCGAGCATACTGGACTTAGATTCGAGTGATGCTGAACAATCTAATTTCTGGGCTCTGGGGTTTTCTTTCGGTGGATTTTAAACTCAAATCACTCAGGAGAGGGGGTTGCTCAACAATCTTCTCACAATCAGACGAAGCAGCCACCGGACAACGCCGGCGCAGCGTGGCTATTTATAGTTGTAGCCTTCCCTGGTGGGAAATGACCATTTTTGGACACCAGTCCAGCCAATGGCCAACCGACACGTTCACAACGGTCGGATTTTTAGAGCAACGGTAACATTACTTGAGGACCAAGTAATGCTAACTCCTCGGTCAAAGACAAATCTTTCGCAGCGAAGAAGATCACAGCCTCTTGCTGGCAAGTATTTACTCCGAACACAAAGAGATTTCTCTCGCAACTTTCATAGGATTTGGGTTTAGCATCAGAGAATCAAAGCTTCTAACACTACACCCCTCTTAATAGTATGGTGGTCCTGTGACTCAATAAAGAAGAAAGAAACAATGAAATAAATGCTACGTCTTCACTTCGTCTTCAATCTTGGTCGCAGTCACTTCCTTCAGACAGGCACCGAACCAATTGCTTCGCGTCAGCAATTTTTGAGGGGTCACTCTTGTTATCATAATCTTCGGTGATAACCTTCATTGCCACGCAGGGGATTATCTTCTTCGTTTGAATCAAACTCCTCTTGATTCCAGGGACATGTTACTCTGTGTGCTCTAGCAAACACATAAGTCACATATTGTTGATGTCAACAAACTCCAAAACATAAGGAGGCAAATTATTGCACCAATAATCTCCCCCTTTTTGGACAGCTGTTGACAAAACAAATAACCATCAAAGTGAAGATAGATAAGTGATAAGTAATTCCAACAAGAGTGAATAAGTGTTACTTTGCTCGATGATGAAATAGACTCCCCCTAAATATATGCGGGGATAAAGATATGAGATTAATTCCTGTGCAAATATTGAAGTATACAGAGGAAATTTCAATAATTCAAGTCAATGATTCGCAGTGATGACATATAATCCATCAAGATCGTAGTGCAATCATTCATAACTTCCGATAATAATTCCACCTACAAAACAAATTCTTTGAGAGAAATAGCGCATCTGGAGGGGTTAGTAATATTATAGCACATAAGTTTTACAACATAGAGTATATAAGTTTACAACAGAAGTTTCAAACTTGCACAAAACCAAATCAAAGAAACATAGAGAGCAAAACTATCGAGACTCGATGTAGGTCTCCCCCTTTTTGTCAACTAGTGTCAAAAAGGTGATGAATAACATGAGTGCAAAAACGCAGAGCTTAGTTCACTCGGTGGCATCTCCAGAAGAACTGTCCGAGGTGATTTCGTCTTCGGAAGTGACTGGATCAGCTTCGTCTTTAGCAGCAGCAGATTTTGCTTCAGGAATAACAACTTGGGGCTGAGAGGATGAAGGAATACTAGGGGCAGCCACGTGAGGAACACGGGATAGAACATTTCCTTCAGTAGGTTTCTTGGTCAGTGAGGTGGCTTCAGATTCTTCAAGCAGTTTGCAAAACTTGAGATGTAGAAGATCAGTGGTTGGCTCATGACTAGGAAGAGGAGGAGTACTCCGATCTTGGAAACCCACAACAGTTAAGCCTTTGTCAATATAATCACAGAGCTCTTGGAGATTGACATTCAGGAGTTGTTTCTTGGAAAAGAACTTGCAAAGCAATTTCCAGAGCCTCTTCTTGTTTTCATCCGCAATCAGATGCATGATTCTCGTTCGATTGTGGAGAACTTTTGGCTCGGAGGCGAGATGTTCTTTTTCGCGTCGATCTTTAGTGATGTGCTGCAGCAGCAGTTGTTAAGTAAGCAAACTCACTTCAAGTTGCGATGGAGGTTGAGGCAAAACATGTCGATCGCGTTGAGGGAGACGTGGCCCATCAAATTGCTTGTGATAATCATGAGGGCTTGACGCGGGCGCTTTACCTGAAGAAATATCTTCCATGATTTGCAGGGTATCGCGAATAGGTGGAATGAAGCTTTTATGACTTACTTTCGCCAGATACTCAATGCGCATAGCGTGATCAATAACTTTCTGGATCCATGGCGCGAAAACTTTGACACGGAAAGGATGTTGTGCAGAATCCTTCAGAATACGCAGAAACATGTCCACACATCGAAGAGATACCTCTCAGAGATGGCATAGATGGCATTGCGAAGAACATCTGAGATGGACTTATCTGTATCCATCCCGACCAGAGGGCAAATACTGCAAGAGAGCATATAAAATAGTGTCTCATTATCGAATCTTAGGTGCTCTAGATGGGGTGGACCAGTGTAGTCACGAATCTTTTCTGGATCCATAGTGCACCGAAAGTTTCATCTGATATAACATCAATGTTGTGCACCCGAATTTCAGTGTTACCATGCTCAAAGCGAGAGAAATGGAAGTGCGGGACAAAATCTGTTGAAGTGCATTTCATGTGTTTACCTTCGGTCATCCGCTCCATAATCCATTTTGTGTTGTAGGGTTCATCACCAGAGATATATAGAGTAGCATAGAACTGAAGAATAATCTCTCTCTGTTCCAAGGATGCTCGAATTCGAATATCTTGGTGAGGCAGAAATCATCCAGATCTTGCAGCAATTGATTGAAAAAGCCAATATTTTGCATAGCAAGGATGTTCAGGTATTGATGCAGAAATATCTTCTTGCTCTCATAGAGAACCTGATGTAGGGCGGAACCCTACGTGGGCGATCTTTCACGTTGGAGCGGATCCTACGGGGGAAACACGAAGAACGAGCGGAAGAACACGAGGAAACCACGGGGAGGAACGAGGGAAAACACTCAACCAACAAGGAATCGGTCACACAAATGCTAGATCAAAGAACACAAAAGGGAGATACAAGATTCAAGGTCAATAAAGGACGATACAAACGGTAGCCGTTCTTCTCCCTGAGGAGGTCTTGATGGGGTCCACCCTATGAGGGGGTCTTGAATCCGCTTGGGGGATCTTCTCCGTAGAGGTCCTGATCTCGAAAGGAGAAGTAGCCAAGTGGATGAGCAAAGGCTCTCACACCGAAATATGAGCTAATCCAAAGCTAACCTTAACTAGGAGGAGGTGGAGGAGTATATATAGTCATGGGCCACGAAGAGGTAAGTGAAGGGGTACATGGGCTGCGGCCCAACACACTGTGCGCAGACAGGCGTCGGACGTCCGGAGGCTCGGGAAGGTCCGGACGTCCGGTGCTCTTCGGACGTCCGTAGATTCGGCTCGGGCATGCTTCGGTCGGACGTCCGGAGGGGGTCGGTCGTCCGGAGGCTCGCGGGGTCCCGACGTCCGGTGATCTTCGGATGTCCGCAGATTTGGTTCGGTGGTCGCTGGCATGGACGTCCGGAGGGGGCCGGTCGTCCGGAGCTTGGGAGTCGTCGGACGTCCGGTCCTGGTCGGACGTCCGGCGCTAGAACCGGCGCCAGCTTCCTCTCTTGGTCCTTGTACTTGGTGTGCTCGCCGTCTGGTCCAATGCTCGTAGCTGTTCCATTGCCTTCCTCTTGGTTCCTGGACATGCATAGCACACACGTTTGAGGTAGTAGCCATATCTCACATGTGGAAAGTGACGATTCAGAGAGAAGCGAGTTCACCTTGTGTCCAATGGCGTATGTTCGAGGTCTCGTCATATGTCCACTTGGGGTTTGGAGAGTAGTCGGAGTGTACATGGGGATGCACGTGGGATGCTCCGCATCATCTCCCCCCCCCTTGGGAAAGATCCGACCTCGGATCGTGATCCTCATCACCATGGAAACGGTTGTCGTAGACGGACTTGTAGTTGGACGAAGTTGAAGACATGGCGCCATCCAAGTAGTCCAAAGTGTCGCCGGAGTGATAGACATGCAAAAAGAGCAAACACAAGCAACACTCAGAAATACAATGGTTAGCGCACACAAAGTGTCCATCATGTAAGGATGAGTCCGTGCGGCAATATAGTTCGTGGCAAAGCGCATGAAGCTTATCAAGATGATCTAGAATGGTATGCAAAGCATTCATGGGAGGAAATGCAATCATTGTGCACACAAAGGTGTTGTGAATATGATGAATGCAACCACGGTGCAAAATGATGTCATAGTGAGACGGTTTATCAATAGCATGAATATGGCAATGGATGCTCAACATGTGTATGATATCATGCAAGTGATGATAGGCAATGTGATCATTATGTATGAAGATTCCATCAAGAAAGATCACAACAAATTTGCTAAGAAAATGCACAAGTTTATATATCATGGATGACATGGGAAGAGGTGCAACAAGACAATCATAATGTGTGTCAATCCATGCATACGGTGCAAATTTGTGGTGAGTATGATATGTCCATCGAGCATGAGTATGAGCACAATCAACAAATATGGAGGTGTCGGTATACCAATGCTCGATGTTGTGGCAAGAGTGGAAAACCGAAGGTGCATCCAATAAGTGCGAGCGCTCCTCAATGTAAAGGTCCGAAGAGCCAATCTCCAATGTCGCTCCTCCATTCGCGAGATGTATCATGTAGACTACAAGAAGGAAACAATAATGAAAGAATGACCCATCAATATGCGTGTTTGAGGATGGCTCAAAGAGAAGGAGGTCACCTTTAGGAGGTTCTCAAGGATGATGGAGTTATGCATCTTGTATGCCTTCCATAAGCAAGTTGTCTCGTGATGTTACCGCCTTGTGAATCCTTCAATATGAAAGAACATGACAAACACTCGGAAAAACAAATGAGGTTGGCGCAAGTGCAAAACCTATCATTCGTGTGGTAAGATACCCAACAAGTGTATGCATCATGCTCATCATAAGAAAGTACAAGGGAGCGTTTCATAGTATGGAGGCATATGATGCGAGAACAACCAAATACAATAGGCTCAAGTAAACAAGCATGCATCACAAGTAATATGTCAAAGTCTCCAAGATCAATAAGCATAGTATGGTTGCACTCAATACAAGTGGATATGAAAGAGGCAACTAATGGACACAAGAGACAATGATCAAGATATATCATGTGAGAGGCATGAGCATATATGTCATCAACCCAAGAAAGCAAGTAATAGTGGAACATGGGTGATGCAACATAGCAAGCAATCATATCAATCAAGTGAAGCAAGCTAGTAGTGCGAAGATGCAACGTACTAGATGGAATCAAGGCAAGCATGTCATGTGTGCAAATAATGGGCATGAGTAAATCACATGTCATAGCACAAACATGAAAGCAAGATATGAGGACAATATCATCAATGTATTGGCGAGAGACCATATGTAAATAGTAATGGGACATCATGACTCTTCCAACACAACAAGCATCAATAGCATGGGGCACATGATAAACATGGCAATAACAACAAGGATCTCCACCAAGCATGCAAATACACATAGGAGTAGCATAATGGTGAATCATCGGTAGATGCAAGCAAGGGTCACAAGTGCATGGGAAAGGCATAGAAGCAACATGCAAAGTGAACACGGTAAAATGAGCATAAGGTGGTAAGTGGTAAATAGCCCATAGCCGTGTGAGAGCCAAGTAGAAGAGATGCGCGTAGTCTTTGCGCAAAAGGAATGGTGGGAATGAAAGTCCACGTGATCCCAAGTCATCGTTGCTCGCAAGAGCTCGTTTCGTCAACTCATGGGATTGAGATGTTGGCGAGTATACGTCTGATACCTACACAAAACAAAGACAAAGGAAAAATTGTGTGTGCATGGTATATGTACACATCATCCATCATGATGCACATGCATGTGTCGGTTAGCACAAAATATCCAATGCTCAAATAAATGAGATGCGTGATATAGAAACATGTCATCCATCATGATAGGTTTGTTGTTATGTATAGCATAATGGAGACTCAAATTGTGTAATGCATCATAAGCAATATCTAGAGCATTGTTATTCATGGGATGCATATGGTGCAAGCAATCATGGAAATCATGCAAAGGATGGGATGAATCAAAATCTCCAAACATGTATGAGGAAACTATGGGGGTCTCCTCATGAGCAAGAGTAGAAACATCACGTGGAGAATATTGACAACATCCAAAACAATGCATATTTGGAACAATGTGATCATGGCATGACATAGTAGATGAATTGCGCAAATCATGTAAACGAAGCATGGCAATATCATCACAAGAGAAACAAAAGCCAATGACCATCATCTCGTCATCTATGCCATAAGTGCAAATGGGATTGATTTTAATGGGGCATGCATAGTTACTATGTTGAGATTGAAATGATGCAATATGGGAGATCTCACTCATAGCATATGACAAGTTCAATGGATTGTCAAACATGATGTGACCAAAAGAATTTTCACAAGATATCCTATGGAGCATAGCATCACAACTAGGTAACTCAACATGCTCATCATCATATTCATCATAAATAGGTAAGTCAAGGCATGAAGAAGTCGCACTAGCATGAAGCATGGGAATAGGTGGGTCAATATCATGGGAGCAATCAATGGTAAGAGAGTCCACTAGTGGGACAAGAGAAGCACCATCACCTATGTTACCTTTGGGCGTCGCTCATGTGTTGTAGGTGAGGTGTCAACGATCCATTCGTTGTCATCTTCATGTTGATGGAACCATGTGGGGGGTGCATCATCGTCCACCATGGCCATCATCGTCTCCAATGTAGGGATGGACTCATCGAGGATAGGCATGTCGTCATGTAGGAGACCTAGCACCAAAGAAGAAAACACACTAGGAGTAGAGGTTAAGTCGTTAGAAATTATAGTGGCCTCATGTGCCGTGTCAACTACCTCACTCACTACGTGTTGTGGCTCACTCACTCCCTCAAGGATGCTCTCACTCGTATGGTGGGTGGAGTCACTCAAATGGCGCTCAACCTCACATCGGATGTGTGGCATGCTCTCATGTGTGGGACTAGTGGTGGTCACACTCATCCTCTCATAGGAAATGCACTCAATGTCATATAGGGTGGAGTCACTCATGTCACTCATGTGGTGGTGGCTCTCCTCACATGGAAATGGGTCATCTCATGATATGTGGGTGCCGAGAGATGTAGGTGCAAATGTCTCCATGCTGGCGGTCGCGTAGCTTGACTCGGAGTATGAGTCCAATGTGGGCGTCATCTTCATGTTGTTGAAGAGGTTCAAGCTGTCGCCGTGGTCGAAGGGATGACCCTTGCTCGACCGTCTTGTCACCGTCTTGGTGTGGGAGGCCCATATGATGTGGCACCTCGTGGCTCGTCTCCATGACCGAAGGGAATGTCCCATGCTCGACCATCTTCCTTGAGGGCTTCCAAGATGGAAGTGTCGCCCTCGCTCGTGGTAGTCGCCTTGGACTTGATGAAGTCGATGTGGCGAACACATGGGAAGTAGGCGAAGATGCCGTGACGTCCAAAGGCGAAGATGCCTTGAGAACACTTGGCGAAGATGCCGAAGTGGTTGATGTAGCCGTAGCGCCGTCTTGGTGGTGCTCATCTCGCGGTCTTCTCTTGTGCTTATGAAGCTTCGACTTGGCGTGTTGGGACTTGTGCATTTGCGCTTGTGGAGCATCTTCATGAAGATGATGTCGTTGTCGTGCTTGAGCTCGTAGTAGATGTCGTTCGTCGTCGTCGTGCACATGATGCTTGGAGGTGACTTGCCCTTCATATGTTGATCACGAACGTGATGGTGGTCGCCATGTAGATGTGGACGAGGACGATTTGCACTTGCATCTTTTTCGCGCTCCGAAGACTTGTGGCTTGAATGTCGCCGCCTTGAAGATGACGAAGGGGAAGAAGTCTTGATCAAGGCCCGAATCTCCTCCATCCTTGCATCTTGCTCCTCTTTGTGTGCGGCAAGCTTATTGTCGAAGTAGTCCCTTCTCCTTGCTTCGGAGTGATGAATGTTGATGGAGATGTTCTCGATGCGCTCTCGCAATCTTGCTTGTGTGCCCTGCACTTGTCGTTGTAGATCGAAGAGAGACGCTTTGGTGATGTAGTTGTTCACGCCGTCGTTGTTGTTGTAGACCGGAGATGAAATGCCTTGCCTATCCATCACAAGACTCGAGCAAATATGAGTGGGAGAAAGAGAAGAACTTATACCAATGTACCTTGACCGATGTTGAAAATGAATCAAGTTCACTCAAATGCGGACAATGAAATAGCACTATTGGTACCAATCCTTGTCGGTTCTCACACCTACACAAGTAAAGCTTATGGAGGAGCTCGGTGAGGATAGTGGCACAAAATTTAATGCAAAATGTTAGCAAGAGTCAATAATGTTGAAAGAGATTCACAAATTCATAAGCGAAACAAATGGACCAATAGCAAAGAATGGCACACGGAAACACACACGGATAGATAAATGGGGCCGTGCAACCAAGGAATGAGCTCAAAATGTGGAATCCACCAAAACGCTCGTGTTGCACAACTCAAGAGAGACGCTAGCACGATTGCTCAATAGGCGGATCGACACTTGTGCACAACCTATAAGATGCAAAATGGATAAACTTCTATCCCAAGTATGCTATGTATGTATGGTTCCGGTGTTTCTCACACAATGATCCAAGATGATCGGATATGACAATCTTATATGCAATATGGTATGATGCTATGGCACTTGCTTACAAGCTTCTTTGCTCTCTTTCTTTTGCTTAAAAGCTTTATTTTCTTTTTTTTGTATGGCCAATTTTGCACAATGCACAAACCAAGATATCAATTGTGTATATCACGGAACAAACTTGAGACACAATGGATGATATGATACCAATATGATATGGTATGGTATGTAATGGAAGGTATGATCACTAATGTGCACAAGTAACGTTGCGGCAATACTCAAATGGCTAGTCTCGATAGGCAAGTAGCATAAAATGGGATAAGGGTTATCAATGCAATTGCAAGGGAATGTACAATGGTGTCGTCGAGGTTACCGTCCCTTTATGATGATGAGTGGCGGTGTTCTTGATGTAGATACCAAGATGATGGAGACTCGTCCCTAAGTAGCGAAACACCTTAGGAAACGGAAAAACCGCGAACTCAAAATCTCAAATGACAAATGTCAAATGGTGGTAGCGGGAATGCGGTGGTGGTTTGCACTTGGCAATGCGGAAGTGGAATGATGGGCTATACATGTGTCGGAGTTGAAGCACGGTCCCTAAGTAGCCGAAACACCTTAGGAGACACAACTCACAACACAAACAAAATTGGGTTAAGTTGGGTTGGTGGTGTATGGTGGGTAAGCCTATGCGGAAGTGGAGGTGGTGGTTGAAGAAGAAGCAACCGTCCCTAAGTAGCCGAAACACCTTAGGAGACTCAAATCACTACTCAAGCAACCACTAATGCTATGGGGAACAAAATGGGTTAGGTTGCGGAAGTCGGTGGTGGCTATGCGGATGATATGGTGGAGGCCTAGGCAAACTTGCCAAATTTTCAAAAATTTGATGGAGTCAAATGGTGGTGGTAGTATTTTTATGGGAAGCGGGATGTCAATAGCTTCAAAACGAGCTAAAGAACGTCAAAATCGGACTCCGGATGAATTAGTTATGGACAAAACAAAAATCAGCCGAAGTCTGAAACTACAGATTACGGACGTCCGGAAATGGTCGGACATCCGTAAATTCAGTTCGGGTTAGGGGTTCCGGTCGTCCGGAAAAGGTCGGACGTCCAGTCGTTCCAGGGGCTCCGGACGTCCGTAAAACTCCGGTCGTCCGGTGGGTCGGGGTCAACTCGAAAATTGAGATCCGGGACGCGATTTTGGGCGGAATTTTGGGATTTTGGGGTCAAAATTGAAGAGATTTCGTGGATGAAAGATGGGGAAATTGGGGAAATGCTAGATCCACTCGAAACCAAGCAAATCCATGGATCAAAATCAACAAAACTTCATCTAACTAACAAATCACAAAAAAAAAATTGGGGCTATTTTTGGTGGGGATTTTCGAAATTGGGGAAGAACATAACAAAATCAAGCTAGAAAACACGGGTAGGGGCTCCAAAACGTGATCAACGTGGCTCTTGATACCATATGATGTAGGGCGGAACCCTCGTGGGCGATCTTTCACGTTGGAGCGGATCCTACGGGGAAACACGAAGAACGAGCGGAAGAACACGAGGAAACCACGGGGAGGAACGAGGGAAAACACTCAACCAACAAGGAATCGGTCACACAAATGCTAGATCAAAGAACACAAAAGGGAGATACAAGATTCAAGGTCAACAAAGGACGATACAAACGGTAGCCGTTCTTCTCCCTAAGGAGGTCTTGATGGGGTCCATCCTATGAGGGGGTCTTGAATCTGCTTGGGGGATCTTCTCCGTAGAGGTCCTGATCTCGAAAGGAGAAGTAGCCAAGTGGATGAGCAAAGGCTCTCACACCGAAATATGAGCTAATCCAAAGCTAACCTTAACTAGGAGGAGGTGGAGGAGTATATATAGTCATGGGCCACGAAGAGGTAAGTGAAGGGGTACATGGGCTGCGGCCCAACACACTGTGCGCAGACAGGCGTCGGACGTCCGGAGGGTTCCGGTCGTCCGGAGGCTCGGGAAGGTCCGGACGTCCGGTGCTCTTCGGACGTCCGTAGATTCGGCTCGGGCATGCTTCGGTCGGACGCCCGGAGGGGGTCGGTCGTCCGGAGGCTCATGAGGTCCCGGACGTCCGGTGATCTTCGGATGTCCGCAGATTTGGTTCGGTGGTCGGCCTGCACGGACGTCCGGAGGGGGGCCGGGTCGTCCGAGCTCGAGTCGTCGGATGATGAGGACATCAATACCATTGTTACACCCACAGCCCTGCTGCTATACATCTTGGACCAATTACTAGAGCTCATGCCGCCAATTGAATTATCGTACTTTCGTTTCTTGGTAATGATTCAAATGTTCAGGAGAATATGATGCGGCCTAAATTGGATACATTTGTTTTGCTTACAAATGAAGGGCCTACCATGGACAAGAAAGATGAACCTTGGAGCAAGTTCAAGCATGGAGATGTTGGCATGCGCAAGGGGAAGAAGAACGGAGTTACAAGTGATGATTCCAGACTTTGAAGCCACCCTAATGAGTGCATGAGGCCTTGGACGAAATATACAAGATGCCACTTCATAATATTCGTTTATAGGCTATTCTAGGTGCTCGTCACCTTATTATTGGGCCAGGCCCATGTAATTTCGAAATACTTAAGTATAGGCTGTTTTTAGAGTCCAGTATGTGTGGGGAAACAAGAGTTAGGGTTGATTTCGGACCCCTCCACCAAGGGCCACGAAATTCCCCCTCTTCCTCCATATATACAGCCCTTAGGGCACCGTTTAGACCTTGGGTTTTGTTTAGATTAAAAGTTCGCCATAGCTGCAACTTCGCGTACTTCATTTGTGTTCAACGACCAGACAAAGGCGTCACAGAACCCCACCTTGATCAATAAAGCTTTCATCTTATATTCGCAATATCCAGATTGCAATCTCAGTTTCTTGCTTGTTCTTAGTTATCTCATGCATTTTTAAAATCAATTCAGCACGTTCTTTAGCATCAAAATTAACCTTCTCCGAAGATGGAAGAGGCAACAAATCAATAGGTGCACGAGGTAGGAAGCCATACACAATTTCAAAAGGGCACATCTTAGTTGTAGAATGCAATGAACGATTATAAGCAAATTCAATATGAGGCAAGCATTCTTCCCACATTTTCTTATTATTCTTCAAAACAGCCCTAAGCATAGTAGACAATGTTCTATTGACTACTTCAGTTTGTCCATCGGTTTGGGGTGACAAGTAGTACTAAAAGCAGTTTAGTCCCCAACTTAGCCCATAAACATCTCCAAAAGTGGCTAAGAAATTTAATATCACGATCTGAAACAATAGTATTTGGCACACCATGCAAGCGAATAATTTCACGAAAGAACAAATCAGCAACATTAACAAAGATCATCGCTTTTATGACATGGTATAAAGTGTGCCATTTTCAGAATCTATCCACGACAACAAATATGCTATCCCTCCCTTCTTTGTTCGAGGTAAACCTAAAACAAAGTCCATAGATATATCCTCCCAAGGAACACTAGGCACAGCAAAGGCATATATAAACCATGAGGATTGAGTCGTGACTTAGCTTTTTGACATGTAGTGCAGCGAGCAACAAAACGCTCAACATCCCGTCTCATCTTTGGCCAAAAGAAATGTGTAGCAAGTATATCCTCCGTCTTCTTGGCCTAAAGTGTCCCATTAATCCTCCTCCATGCCTCCTGCAACAACAAAAGACGAACAGAGCTAGCAGGAATTCATAGCTTGTTAGCACGGAACACAAAACCATCATTAAGAACGAACTTGTTCCATGTTCTTCCTTCTTTACAATTCTGCATTACATCTTTAAAATCAGCATCATGCACATATTGATCTTTGATGGTCTCCAAACCAAATATTTTGAAGTCAAGTTGTGAAAGCATAGTATATGACGAGACAAAGCATCAAGAATAACATTTTCTTTACCCTTCTTGTGTTTAATGACATAAGGAAAGTCTCAATGAATTCAACCCATTTAGCATGTCTACGATTCAGTTTAGCTTGACTTTTAATATGTTTCAAAGATTCATGATCAGAATGTATAACAAATTCTTTGGGCCATAAATAATGTTGCCATGTCTCTAAAGTCCTAACAAGAGCATATAATTCTTTGTCATAAGTAGAATAGTTCAGACTAGGCCCACTCAATTTTTCGAAAAGTATGCAACAGGTTTGCCATCTTGTAATAACACACCTCCTAATCCAATTCCACTAGCATCACATTCAAGCTCAAAAGTCTTATTAAAGTCGGGAAGTTGGAGTAAAGGAGCATGTGTCAACTTATCTTTCAATACCGTGAAGGCTTCTTCCCGTGCGGTACCCCAAACAAAAGGCACATCCTTCTTTGTAAGCTCATTGAGAGGTGCAGCAATGGTGCTAAAGTCTCTCACAAAACGCCTATAGAAACCAGCGAGTCCAAGAAAACTCCTCACTTGTGTGACCGTTTTGGGCTGCGCCAACTCTCAATAGCTTCAATCTTGGCTTTATCAACTTCAATTCCTGTGGAGTAACAACATAGCCAAGAAAAGATACTCGGTTCGGTGCAAAAGGTGCACTTCCCAAGGTTACCAAACAAGCGTGCATCACGTAGAGCATTAAAAACAACACGTAAATGTTCCAAATGTTCTTCCAAAGATTTGCTATAAATCAGTATATCATCAAAGTAAACTACCACAAATCGTCCAATGAAAGCACGTAAAACTTCGTTCATTAATCTCATGAAAGTACTAGGTGCATTAGTTAACCCAAAAGGCATGACTAACCACTCATATAATCCAAACTTAGTTTTAAATGCTGTTTTCCATTCATCTCCCAATTTCATACGAATTTGATGGTATCCACTCGCAAATCAACTTTGGAGAATATTGTAGAGCCACTCAATTCATCAAGCATATCATCTAGCCTAGGAATAGGATGACGATAACGAATAGTAATATTATTAATGCCTCTACAATCAACACACATACGCCGACGTACCATCCTTTTTAGGCACTAGTATAATAGGAACAGCACAAGGACTAAGAGATTAGCGTATATAACCTTTGTCGAGCAGCTCACATGTACTTGACGATAATCTCCTTCGTCTCCTCTGGATTGGTACGGTATGGTGCGCGGTTGGGTAGCGATGCACCGAATTAAGTCAATTTGATGCTCAATCCCTCGAATAGGTGGTAATCCGGTGGCACGTCTTGTGGGAAGACGTCGTGAACTCCCGCAAAATGTTAGTGACAGCGGGGGGCAAAGAGGAAGGCACGTCCTCGAATGAAAATAATGCCTCTTTGCACACAAAAGCATAGCAAACAGATTTGCTAGAATCTAGCTCATCAATATCAGATTTGGTGGCAAATAAACATGCACTTTTCAGTTTAATTTCGAAGCAACATTAGATGGTTTATTATTAGGCTTCATTTGTTGCTCAAATTCTTTTGCCACAATCTGATTTTCACTCTTATTTTCTCCTGTTTTGCTTTATTAGCTCTATTAATATCATCTTTCAAAATGGAATCAGGAGTCATAGGAAGCAAAGTAATATTTTATCCTTGTGAACAAGAGTATACTGATTGTTTCTACCATGGTGTACAGAATTTTATCAAATTGCCATGGTCTACCAAGTAATAAGGAACATGCTTGCATAGGTACCACATCACAATCAACATAATCAGCATATGTAGAGATACTAAAATTCACACGAACAGTCGTGTTACCTTAACCTTGCCGCTGTTGTTGAACCATTGGATGTAGTAAGGATGTGGATGTGGTCTTGTGGTGAGAGAAAGCTTCTCCACCATATCCATGCTAGCCAAGTTGTTGCAGCTCCCTCCATCTATGATGGCGCTAATAGAACGTTCCTTCACAACTCCTTTGTATGGAACAAGTTATGCCTCTGATTTTGCTCACTTGTGTAACCTGCACACTCAAAACACGTTGAGCAACTAAACATTCATACTGTCAAGATCTTCAGCAGCCATGTATTGCGTGTCATGATCGTAATCATCTCCACCGTGTTCTTCATGTGTAATAAGAGCCAAAGTCTCTTCATCATAGTCACTAGCGGACTCATACCCACCATCCTCGTAGCAATCATCACACGCTGAGATTGGCATTCTCTCGAAAATGTCCTCTTCCCTTACAACGACGACAAATAATATCACTTGTGTGCCCTGTTGACGCCATGGAAGAAGAAGAGCTCTGTAGGCCCAGCAGTGTACTCTTGGCGATAGTGGTGGTTGTGCCCTTTCTTGTATCACGGTTGGAGATGGCAGCCGACGGAGGTGCCGTGTAGTAGAACGTGTGGAAGTAGATGATGCACGTGGTGTCCATGATGAAGGTCGACCTGCGAGAAAAGTTAGTCCGCGCCAAGGCACATCGATCCTGCACTTCACGTTCAGCTTTACAAGCAAGATGGAATAATCGAGTGATATTATTATAATCCTTGTAGTCTAGAATGGTCTGAATCTCTATTTAATCCACCCAGAAAACGTGCAAGCATAGCTTCATTCTCCTCAACAATACCACATCTAATCAAGCCAGTTTGTAATTCCTGATAATATTCTTCTACCGAATTTTTCCTTGTCTTAAGCGCTGCAATTTTGAAGTAATTCACGCTGATAATATGGTGGAACCCAACGAGTACGCATAGCAGTTTTCAAAGCAGCCCAAGTAGCTGGAACAGGATATAATCTACAATGTTCAGACCACCAAACACATGCAAAGCTAGTGAAAGCACAAACAGCAGCAGGAACACGTCTCTCCTCGTGATATTGTAAACATGTAAATCGTTGTTCAGTTTCTAATTCCCAAGTAAGATATATATCAGAACATATCTACCCTCAAATGGTGGAATATTCAATTTCAGTTTAGGGAGATGGTCATGATCTCGCACTGAAGGGGAGCCCAACATTGCCATTATTTGCATGTGGACGACCTGGTGGTTGTGGTGCTGGTGGTTGCACGTAGTTCGATGTTGATCAACCTCATCCTCGTAAGCTCTCACATAATCATCCTCCCCACCGCAGCAGCAGGAGCCCCTGAAGTATCAACAAAGAAGCACCAAAGAGCTTGGCCAGTGAAGAGGGACACGGAAGCTCGGCGGAGGGCTGTTTCACGATGTGGAGGTAGTCCATGTTGTTGTAGTAGAGGTGCGTTAGGTGCAGCCGGTGGTGGTGGTGGTAGACGCATGAGCAATTCATTAAACTTGTTATCGAGCTTTGTTTGAACGCCTTCTCAATGCCATCTATCTTCTCCATGGCCTCTTCAAATCTATTTAGCACATCGTCCACCTGCCCACTCATCATTTGTTGAAACTTATCATGTAGCGCTTTGTTTGTCATGTTCTCCCGGTCAGTCTCGTCGGACTTGTGATCCTGCCATGGTTAGCAGCAATAGAAACACACAAGAATATGATTCGACAGACTACTAGGAAGTGGTGGTGGTGGTGTGGTGGGCGATCACAAATCCGTCAAGCAAATCTCAAATTCTTACCAGTTCTTACCCAAGAAGAAAGGTGATCGGCAACCGATGTAGTCAAAACTCTCAAAGCTTGGATAGAGCGATTACGAGGGAGAGTCAAACGCACGATGTAGATGTATGTGGAGCTGGGAAGGCTTATAATATGGTAGCAAAAGGGTCAGCAATAATCAATTCAGAGATGCAAAGTTGAATAAACGCTCAACGACGCAGATCTTGTCTTGGTCCTAGGCTAGACCGTGCTAGAGACGCGAGCCTAGAACACTAACAAAATCACGGCGCTGCACGGAAACAACGGAAAAGCACTCTGGAATAATTTTTTTTTCGCTTTTTTTTTTTGCGCTTTTTTTTTTTTTTGCGCTCTTTTTTTTTTTTTTGAAAAATCACTATAATGGCGAGTGTCTCAAAACTCTTCCCGGTCAAATCGACAGATGGGCATGAAATTTTTCGACCAAAATTTTTTTTTTTTGCCCTGACCCAAAAACCTGAAACGGGTCAAAAAACTTTCTATAACGGCGATCGTCTCAATCCACTTAGAAACACCTAAAAATAGGATAGCCAAATTTTTTTTGACAAGTCGTTTTGGAAAATTTTGGGCCTAAACGGAGGGTGGTTTCAGACTCTTTTTTTTTTCCAAACCTACTCCGCAAGGAAACACGAATCGAAACTAGATGGATCTCAAAACAAACCTAATATGAGAAGAACTCGGATTGGTGGTGGATATATGGTGGTGGTATATGACAGCGGTGGTGGTATAAGGTAGCGGTGGTGGTATATGGATACGGATTCAGAGCGGTGGCGGATAAGCAATAGTGGTAGATGGCAAGGCGATGATGATGGTGCGGCGGCGCGTGACAACTTATGACCGAACTCAAACTCTAAAAGACTAGACTCTAAGACCAGCAACTTGACACGACGATGCAACCGCAAATTCAACAAAGCAAAACCCTAAAAAGATTATGCAAAGGCTCGGATTGGTTCGGATATGATGAACTAACCCTAATTTTTTTGTGGCTTTTTCGTGGACAATAGGTATGAAGAACAGACTCGATCTAAACTACGAAAACTGGAAAATCTCACCGAGCAACCCGGAAATCTGATACCACTTGATAGAGGCAAAGGTGTCCGCCTTTCGATGAGATGTTGGTTTTCGCTTTGGAGGAAGTCGACTTTGACGATCCGACTACGAACGTCAGCGAGGACGTCGCGCCTTAGCAATCGCTAAACCAACTCCGAGAGGTTATTGACCACGCCGAGCACGATCAACTCGACCACGAGGGTCTGTTTCCTGCGAGCAAACGAAGAACAAGCAAGAAACTGAGATTGCAATCTGGATATTGCGAATATAAGATGAAAGCTTTATTGATCAAGGTGGGGTTCTGTGACGCCTTTGTGCAGTCGTTGAACACAAACGGCACGCGAAGTTGCAGCTATGGCGAACTTTTAATCTAAACAAAACCCAAGGTCTAAACGGTGCCCTAAGGGCTGTATATATGGAGGAAGAGGGGGAATTTCGTGGCCCTTGGTGGAGGGGTCCAAATCAACCCTAACTCTTGTTTCCCCACACATACGGACTCTAAAACAGCCTATACTTAAGTATTTCGAAATTACATGGGCCTGACCCACTAATAAGGTGACGAGCACCTAGAATAGCCCGGACGACATTTATGAAGTAGCATCTTGTATATTTCGTCCAAGGCTTCATGCACCCATTATGGTGGCTTCAAAGTCCTGAAATCATCACTTGTAACTCCGTTCTTGTTCCCCTTATGCATGGCATTATCTCCATGCTTGTTCTTGCTCCAATGTCCATCCTTCTCCAAGCTAGGGCCTTCATTTGTAAGCAAAACAAATGTATCCAATTTAGGCAGCATCATATTCTCATGAACATTAGAATCATTACCAAGAAACGAAAGTACCGATAATTTAATTGGCGTCGCGAGCTCTAGTAATTGGTCCAAGATATGTAGCATGAGGGGCTGTGGGTGTAACAATGGTATTGATGTCCTCATCACTCGTGGTCGGAGTTGATCGTGCTCGGCGTGGTCAATAACCCTCGGAAGTTGGTTTAGCGATTGCTAAAGCGCGACGTCTCGCTGCGTTCGTAGTCGGATCGTCAAGGTCGACTCCCACAGAAAGCGATAGCCACCATCTCATCGAAACATCGGGACACATTTGCCTCTATCAAGTGGTATCAGATTTCCGGGTTGCTCGGTGAGATTTTACAGTTTTTAGTAGATTAGATCGAGTCTGTTCTTCATACCTAAAGTCCACGAAAAAAGCCACAAAAAAATTAGGGTTAGTTCATCATATCCGAACCAATCTGAGCCTTTGCATAATCTTTTTAGGGTTTTTGCTTAGTTGAATTTATGGTTGCATCGCTCGTGTCAAGTTGCTGGTCTTAGAGTCTAGTCTTTTAGAGTTTCGAGTTCTGGTCATAAGTTGTCACGCCCCGCCGCACCATCATCATCGCCTTGCCATCTACCACCATTGCTTATCCGCCACCGCTCTGAATCCGTATCCATATACCACCACCAATCCGTATCCATATACCACCACCAATCCATATCCATATACCACCACCGCTACCATATACCCCACCACCGCTGCCATATACCACCACCATATATCCACCACCAATCCGAAGTTCTTCTCATATTAGGTTTGTTTTCGAGATCCATCTAAATTCGATTCGTGTTTCCTTGCCTGTAGGTTTGGGAAAAAAAGTTATTATAGAAAGTTTTTAGGTGTTTCGAAACCACCCTCTCGTTTAGGCCCAAAATTTTCCTAAAACGCACTTGTCGAAAAATTTTCGGCTATCCTATTTTAGGTGTTTCTAAGCGTATTGAGACGATCGCCGTTATAGAAAGTTTTTTTGACCGTTTCAGCTTTTTGGGTCCGGCGTCAAAAAAAAAATATTTTTTAGTCGAAAAATTTCGTGCCCATCCCGATTTGACACAGGAAGAGTTTTGAGACACTCGCCATTATAGTGATTTTTCGCAAAAAAAAGCAGCAAAAAAAAAGCGAAAAAAATTATTCAGTGTGCTTTTCCGTTGTTTCCGTGCATTGTGATTTTGTTAGTGTTCTAGGCTCGCGTCTCTCTAATGCGGTCTAGCCTAGGACCAACCTGATCCGTCGTTGAGCGTTTATTCAACTTTGCATCTCTGAATTGATTATTGCTGACCCTTTTGCCACCATATTATAAGCCTTCCCAGCTCCACATACATCTACATCGTATGCGTTTGACTCTCCCACAGTAATCGCTCTATCCATGCTTTGAGAGTTTTGACTACATCGGTTGCCGATCACCTTCTTCTTTGGGTAAGAACTGGTAAGAATTTGAGATTTGCTTGACGGTTGGTGATATCCACCACACCACCACCACCACTTCCTAGTAGTCTGTCGAATCATATTCTTGTGTGTTTCTATTGCTGCTAACCATGGCAGGATCACAAGCAAGACGTGGTGGCCGGGAGAACATGACAAACAAAGCGCTACATGATAAGTTTCAACAAATGATGAGTGGGCAGGTGGAAGATGTGCTAAATAGATTTGAAGAGGCCATGGAGAAGATAGATGGCATTGAGAAGGCGTTGAAACAAAGCTCGATAACAAGTTTAATGAATTGCTCGCGCGTCTACCACCACCACCACCGTGCACCTAACGCACCTCTACTACAACAACAAAGACTACCTCCACATCGCGAAACAGCCCTCCGCCGGAGCTTCCCGTGTCCCTCTTGACTGGCCAAGCTCTTTGGTGCTGCTTGTTGATATACATGGCTCCTGCTGCTGCGGTGGGGAGGATGATTATGTGAGAGATTACGAGGATGAGGTTGATCAACATCGAACTACGTGCAACCACCAGCACCACAACCACCAGGTCGTCCACATGCAAATAATGGCAATGTTAGGGCTCCCCTTAGTGCGAGATCATGACCATCTCCCTAAACTGAAATTGAATATTCCACCATTTGAGGGTAGATATGTTCCGATATATATCTTACTTGGGAGTTAGAAACTGAACAACGATTTACATGTTTACAATATCACGAGGAGAGGCGTGTTCTGCTGCTGTTTTTGTGCTTTCACTAGCTTTGCATGTGTTTGGTGGTGCGAACATTGTAGATTATATCTGTTCCACTACTTGGGCTGCTTTGAAAACTGCTATGCGTGCTCGTTGGGTTCCACCATATTATCAACGTGAATTACTTCAAAAATTGCAGCGCTTAAGACAAGGAAAAATTCGGTGAAGAATATTATCGGGAATTACAAACTGGCTTGATTAGATGTGGTATTGTTAAGGAGAATGAAGCTATGCTTGCACGTTTTAAGGTGGATTAAATAGAGATTCAGACCATTCTAGACTACAAGGATTATAATAATATCCTCGATTATTCCATCTTGCTTGTAAAGCTGAGCGTGAAGTCTGCGGATCGGCAGAGCCTTGGCGGACTAACTTTTGCAGGTCGACCTTCATCATGGACACCACGTGCATCATCTACTTCCACCGTTCTACTACACGGCACCTCCGTCGGCTGCCACCTCCAACCGTGACACAAGAAAGCGCACAACCACCACTATCGCCAAGAGTACACTCTTTGGGCCTACAGAGCTCTTCTTCTTCCATGGCGTCAACAGGGCACACAAGTGATATTATTTGTAAATGTTGTAAGGAAGAGGACATTTTCTGAGAAGAATGCCAATCTCAGCGTGTGATGATTGCTCACGAGGATGGTGGGTATGAGTGCACTTAGTGACTATGATGAAGAGACTTTGGCTCTTATTACATGAAGAACACGGTGGAGATGATTACGATTTTGAGGCGCAATACATGGCTCTTTGAAGATCTTTGCGGTATGAATGTTTAGTTGCTCAACGTGTTTTGAGTGTGCAGGTTACACAAGCTGAGCAAAATCAGAGGCATAACTTGTTCCATACAAAGGGAGTTGTGAAGGAGCGTTACATTAGCGTCATCATAGATGGAGGAGCTGCAACAACTTGCTAGCATGGATATGGTGGAAGCTTTCTCTCACCACAAGACCACATCCACATCCTTACTACATCCAATGGTTCAACAACAGCGGCAAGGTTAAGGTAACACGTCTTGTTAGGTGTGAATTTTAGTATCTCTACATATCTGATTATGTTGATTGTGATGTGGTACCTATACAACATGTTCCTTATTACTTGGTAGACCATGGCAATTTGATAAAATTCTGCACACCATGGTAGAAACAATCAGATATACTCTTGTTCACAAGGATAAAATATTACTTTGCTTCCTATGACTCCTGATTCCATTTTGAAGATGATATTAATAGAGCTAATAAAGCAAAACAGGAGAAAAATAAGAGTGAAAATCAGATTGTGGCAAAGAATTTGAGCAACAAATGAAGCCTAATAATAAACCATCTAATGTTGCTTCTGAAATTAAACTGAAAAGTGCATGTTTATTTGCCACCAAATCTGATATTGATGAGCTAGATTCTAGCAAATCTGTTTGCTATGCTTTTGTGTGCAAAGAGGCATTATTTTCATTCGAGGCCGTGCCTTCCTCTTTGCCCCTCTTTGTCACTAACATTTTGCGGGAGTTCGGCGTCTTCCCACAAGGCGTGCCACCGGATTACCACCTATTCGAGGATTGAGCATCAAATTGACTTAATTCCGGTGCATCGCTACTAACCGTGCACCATACCGTACCAATCCGGAGGAGGCGAAGGAGATTATCGTCAAGTAAAGGAACTGCTCGACAAAGGTTATATCGCGAATCTCTTAGTCCTTGTCTTTCATTCCTATTATACTAGTGCCTAAAAGGATGATGCGTCGGCGTATGTGTGTTGATTGTAGAGGCATTAATAATATTACTATTAGTTATCGTCATCCTATTCCTAGGCTAGATGATATGCTTGATGAATTGAGTGGCTCTACAATATTCTCCAAAGTTGATTTGCGTAGTGGATACCATCAAATTCGTATGAAATTGGGAGATGAATGGAAAACAGCATTTAAAACTAAGTTTGGATTATATGAGTGGTTAGTCATGCCTTTTGGGTTAACTAATGCACCTAGTACTTTCATGAGATTAATGAGCGAAGTTTCGTGCTTTCATTGGACGATTTGTGGTAGTTTACTTTGATGATATACTGATTTATAGCAAATCTTTGGAAGAATATTTGGAACATTCGTGCTGTTTTAATGCTCTCGTGATGCGTTTGTTTGGTAACCTTGGGAAGTGCACCTTTTGCCGACCAGTATCTTTTCTTGGCTATGTTGTTACTCCACGAGGAATTGAAGTTGATAAAGCCAAGATTGAAGCTATTGAGAGTTGGCGCAGCCCAAAATGGTCACAAAAGTGAGGAGTTTTCTTGGACTCATTGGTTTCTATAGGCGTTTTGTGAGAGACTTTAGCACCATTGCTGCACCTCTCAATGAGCTTACAAGAAGGATGTGCCTTTTGTTTGGGGTACCGCATACAGGAAGAAGCCTTCACGGTATTGAAAGATAAGTTGACACATGCTCCTTTACTCCAACTTCCCGACTTTAATAAGACTTTTGAGCTTGAATGTGATGCTAGTGGAATTGGATTAGGAGGTGTGTTATTACAAGATAGCAAACCTGTTGCATACTTTTACGAACAATTGAGTGGGCCTAGTCTGAACTATTCTACTCATGACAAAAATTATATGCTCTTGTTGGGACTTTAGAGACATGGCAACATTATTTATGGCCCAAAGAATTTGTTATACATTCGATCATGAATCTTTGAAACATATTAAAAGTCAAGCTAAACTGATAAATGAACATGCTAAATGGGTTGAATTCATTGAGACTTTCCCTTATGTCATTAAACACAAGAAGGGTAAAGAAAATGTTATTCTTGATGCTTTGTCTAAATCGATATACTATGCTTTCACAACTTGACTTCAAAATATTTGGTTTGGAGACCATCAAAGATCAATATGTGCATGATGCTGATTTTAAAGATGTAATGCAGAATTGTAAAGAGGAAGAACATGGAACAAGTTAGTTATTAATGATGGTTTTGTGTTCGTGCTAACAAGCTATGCATTCACTGCTAGCTCTGTTAGTCTTTGTTGTTATTGCGGGGAGGCGCATGGAGGAGGATTAATGGGACACTTTGGCGTGAAGAAGCGGAGGATATACTTGCTACACATTTCTTTTGGCCAAAGATGAGGCGGGATGTTGAGCGTTTTGTAGCTTGCTGCTTTGCATGTCAAAAAGCTAAGTCACGACTCAATCCTCATGGTTTATATATGCCTTTGCACTGCCTAGTGTTCCTTGGGAGGATATATCTATGGACTTTGTTTTAGGTTTACCTCGAACAAAGAAGGGAGGATAGCATATTTGTTGTCGTGGATAGATTCTCGAAAATGGCACACTTTATACCATGTCATAAAAGCGATGATCTTTATTAATGTTGCTGATTTGTTCTTTCGTGAAATTATTAACTTGCATGGTGTGCCAAATACTATTGTTTCAGATCGTGATACTAAATTTCTTAGCCACTTTTGGAGATGTTTATGGGCTAAGTTGGGGACTAAACTGCTTTTTAGTACTACTTGTCACCCCAAGTGATGGACAAGCTGAAGGTGTCAATAGAACATTGTCTACTATGCTTAGGGCTGTTTTGAAGAATAATAAGAAAATGTGGGAAGAATGCTTGCCTCATATTGAATTTGCTTATAATCGTTCATTGCATTCTACTACTAAGATGTGCCCTTTTGAAATTGTGTATGGCTTCCTTCCTCGTGCACCTATTGATTTGTTGCCTCTTCCATCTTGGAGAAGGTTAATTTTGATGCTAAAGAACGTGCTGAATTGATTTTAAAAATGCATGAGTTAACTAAGGAAAACATTGGCGTATGAATGCTAAATATAAACTTGTTGGAGATAAGGGTAGAAAACATGTTGTCTTTGCACAGGAGATCTTGTTTGGTTACATTTGCGTGAGGATAGGTTTCCTCATTTGCATAAATCAAAGCTAATACTGTGTCTGATGGTCCATTTAAGGTGTTAGAAAATAAATGATAATGCATATAAACTTGAGCTGCCTGCAGATTTTGGGTTAGTCCCACTTTTAACATTGCAGATTTGAAGCCTTATTTGGGTGAGGAAGATGAGCTTCCGTCGAGGCGACTTCATTTCAAGAAGGGAGGATGATGAGGACATCAATACCATTGTTACACCCACAGCCCTATTTTGCTATACATCTTGGACCAATTACTAGAGCTCATGCGCCAATTGAATTATCGGTACTTTTCGTTTCTTGTGTAATGATTCCAATGTTCATGAGAATATGATGCTGCCTAAATTGGATACATTTGTTTTGCTTACAAATGAAGGGCCTACCATGGACAAGAAAGATGAACCTTGGAGCAAGTTCAAGCATGGAGATGTTGGCATGCATAGAGGAACAAACGGAGTTACAAGTGATGATTCGGGACTTTGAAGCCACCTAATGAGTGCATGAGGCCTTGGACGAAATATACAAGATGCCACTTCATAATATTAGTTTATAGGCTATTCTAGGTGCTGCGTCACCTTATTATTGAGCCAGGCCCATGTAATTTCAAAATACTTAAGTATAGGCTGTTTTTAGAGTCCGTATGTGTGGGAAACAAGAGTTAGGGTTGATTTGGACCCCTCCACCAAGGGCCACGAAATTCCCCCCTCTTCCTCCATATATACAGCCCTTAGGGCACCGTTTAGACCTTAGGTTTTGTTTAGATTAAAAGTTAGCCATAGCTGCAACTTGGCGTGCCGTTTGTGTTCAGCGACCGGACAAAGGCGTCCGCAGAACCCCACCTTGATCAATAAAGCTTTCATCTTATATTACGCAATATCCAGATTGCAATCTCAGTTTCTTGCTTGTTCTTCGTTTGCTCGCGAGAAGCAGGCCCTCGTGGTCGGGTTGATCGTGCTCGGCGTGGTCAATAACCCTCGGAAATTGGTTTAGCGATTGCTAAAAGCGTGGCGTCTCGCCGTTAAATAGTCGGATCGTCAAGTCGACTCCCACGAAGCGATAGCCACCATCTCATGAAACATCCGGGACATTTGCCTCTATCATGGACGTCCGGTCTGGTAGGACGTCAAGACTATCGCTTCACCGGCCAGCTTCCTCTCTTGGTCCTTGTACTTGGTGTCCTCGTAAATACGGTCCAATGCTCGTAGCTGTTCCATTGCCTTCCTCTTGGTTCTGGACATGCATAGCACACGTTTGAGGTAGTAGTGATAGGGCAAAGGTGTCGATGTTTCGATGGAGGTCGGTATGAATCTCTCTAGTAACTACACGATATCAATGAAAGCGTGCGTACACTTACGTACATTAATCTCATAGAATACCTGGGGTCCATCTGAACAATCCAAGCCAGGCATGACTAACCTCATATAGTAAAATAGTTTTAATGCTGTTTTCCATTCATCTCCCAATTTCATACAATTTGATCATCCACTCATAAAATCAACACGGGAGAATTATTGGAGAACTAGCGATGCATCAGCACTTATCAAAGCAGCCTAGAATATTTGAGCACGATATGAATAGTAATATTAATAATGCCTCTGCAGATCAACACACATCTGACGTACCATGCTTTTTAGGCACTAGTATAAGCAGGAAGCAGCCGCGAGGACTAAGAAGTCTCCTCGGCGTATATAACCTTAAACATAGCTCCGTACTTGACGCATAATCTCTCATACGTCTCCAATGCAGATATGATGCTCGGAATGGTGTCTAGCGGTCAAATGGTGGAATATGCAATTTAGTTTAGGAGATGGTCAATTGATGCTCAATCCTCGAATACGGTGGTACGGTAACGCCATTATTTGCATGTGGAAGACATTACAGTGAACTCTGCAAAATGTCTAGTCGACTGAAATGCAGTAGTTAACTGTCCTCGAATGAACCTCATGCCTCGTAGCACACATAAGCATGCTACATGGCTTGAGGGATTTGCTGAACTAAGTCATCATGATATCAGCCAGCTTGGTGGTGAAGGGACTGAACATAGCTTCG
Source organism: Aegilops longissima (assembly GCA_021605205.1). NCBI lineage: Eukaryota > Viridiplantae > Streptophyta > Magnoliopsida > Poales > Poaceae > Aegilops > Aegilops longissima. Next base: position 16,229 of record JAHIAM010001061.1, on the reverse strand, counting down.
GTTTAATTTCGGAAAAACGGCATTAGATGGTTGCGATGTGGAGTAGGCTTCAGTGTTGTTGCTCAGTAGAGTACGTTAGGTGCGACAGATGGTGATGGTGGTAGGCTGAGCAATTCATTAAACTCCTGATATCGAGCTTAGTTTGACGCTCTATCTCAATGCCATCTATCTTCTCCATATGGAATCGGGGAGTCACTAGGGAAGCTAGTAATATAGCATAGTCCTTGTGAACAAGAGTATCTTGATTGTTTCTACCATGGTGTCACAGAATTTTATCATGTTGCCAGTCGGTCTACCAAGTAATGAAACATGATCCTGCCATGGTTAGCGACAATAAAACACACAAGAATATGATTGACGGACTACTAGGAAGTGGTGGTGGTGGTGTGGTGAATCACAAATCGTCAAGCAAATCTCAAATTCTTACGGTTCTTACCGGTGCGGCGGTGATAAATAGCCAAATGGTCAAAACTCTCAAAGCTTGGATGAAGCGATTACCGAGGAGAGTGGTATGCGATGTAGATGTATGTGGACAGGAGGCTTATAATATAATTGTAGTCGTAATAATCAATTCGAGATGCAAAGTTGAATAAGCGCTCAGCAGCTGATGCTGTGCTGTCCTAGGCTGGAATAGTGCTAGAGCCTTGAGCCTAGAACACTAACAAAATCAGGTATTGCCTGAAACAGGAAAAACACACTCACAAATTTTTTTTTAAGCTCTATTTTTCTTTTTTTTTATTTTTTTTTTTTTCTTTACCTTTTTTTTTTGAAAAATCACTATAATAGCCAGGGAAAAAACTCTTTCCAATTTTTGGCGGGATGGGTTTTTTGACCTTTTTTTGGGGGCCAATGGGGAAGGCCGGTAAAAACTTTTAATTTAATTAATCCCTTTAGAAACACCAAAAATTAGGGAGCGTTTTTTGCAAATTGCGTTTTTAAAAAATTTGGTAACGGAAGGTTTTTAAACCTTTTTTTTTTTTTTTTCCAGAAAGCCAACTAAAACCCCAAAAAACACAATGGGAAACTAAATATTCTTCAAAACCCAAAACCTAATTTTGAAAATTCACTTTGGTAATATGGGGTGGTAATATGGGCGGTTTTAAAAGCGGGTGGTGGAAAGGATTAATTTTGGTAGAACCAAACAATTAAAGCTTGGGCCAAAAAGCAAGGGGAAAGTTTCCCGGGATATTGAAATGGAAATCGGGTTCGTTTCAATTTCCCGGAAGAAATTAAAAACAATCTGCCCCTTCAAATGGTGGAAATTCAACAAAAGGCAAAACCCTAAAAGAAGGGGCAAAGGCCATTTTTGGGAATGTGGGCAACCTTTTTTTTGTGGTTTTAAGTGGGCAATGGTTGAAGGAAACCTCATTCTAAACTTCTCTAAAAATCCTCCCCACGGGACAACACGGCCTGAACCACTTGGGTAAGGGGCCAAAGGTGGCCGGATGTTTCGATGGGAGGTGGCCTTTGTTTAGTAGAGTCGTTAAGGAAGCGGTGGTGGTGGTGGAGGCGGAATTCAATTAAACCGATTGGAGTTTTTGACCCCCAAACCATCAACCCCAGGGGCCTTTCTCTAAAGCAAGCGCCCAACCAATTTGAAACTTATATTGCGTTTGTTTTATTGTTCTGGGGTTAAATTGGCCTTTAATAGGTTGGAAATTAAAACACAAAAAGCGGAATCTGGGAAGTTGGTTGGGTTTTAAATCCTAAACAAAACCCAAATTCTTAACCGGTTCCCTTAAGGGTGGTATATTATGGAGAAAATTTCGGGCCCTTGGTGGGGATTCAAAATCAACTACTTGTTTGTGGGATTAAAAGGCTTATAATATTTGAAAAAGGGCGGCCCAAAATAATTAGGATGCCCAAATTGAATAAGCCTCCGGGGCTTTTGGTTAGGCTCCTGTAACGGCCCAAGGCCTTAACCAAAATGGGGCTTTAAAAAGGCGGAAAAACACACTTGAAATTTTTTTTGCTCATTTTTTCTTTTTTGCTTTTTTTTTTTTCCTTTGCTCCAAAATGTCCAAACCTTCCTCAATAGGGCCTTTTTAAAAAAAAATTTTTTGGTATCCAAAAAGCGGAACAAAAATTTCTATAACGGTTAATCCATTAAAACCAAAAAAGGGGCGAAATTTTTACAAATTTTTAAAATTTTGGGCCTCTTGGTTTGACTCTTTTTTTTTTCCGGAAATATTAAAGCAAGGGGCCGTGGGGAAACAATGGATTGAAACCTAATAGAAAATTCACTTGGGTGGGATTAGGGGGGTTACCGGTAATTGGGGTATTTAGGGTTGGTATATGGTCCATTGGGGTTTGGAAGGATTAGGCGGTGGGAAACAATGGGGGATGCCGGGGATGTGTGATCGGCGAGGTAAACATGCCTTTTCAAAGCGATTAATTTGAGGGCGGCCCATTAAATTAACGGAAAACCTAAAGTTAAAAAAGGGATTGGTTTGGGATTGAGAAAACCTTTTTTTGTGGTTTTTAGGGAAATGGGTAATTGAAAAAGGTCTTAAACTGAAAAAAAATTCACCGGCCAAACAAATTGAACCAATTGAAGGGGAAAGGTTTTGTTTGGAGAAAATTGGCATTTTGTGGGGTCGACCGGATAACAATGTGGAAGAGGGCTATGGCAACCAAAGTTGGGGTTTGCCCGCCGGAAACCGTAAGCCAGACTGTTCCTTGGAAAGCGAAGGCAACAAAAAGTGGGGTTGAATTCTTATTGGAATTTGTTGTTTTTGACAAGGTTGGGGAAGGCGGCCTTTTGGTGTTCAAAGCGAAACTTGGGTTGCCTTTGGCGAATTTTTCAAACCCTTCCTCCAAAATTTTTTTATGGGAAGGAATTTCGGGCCCTTGGGGGAGGCCAAATAACCCTAACGTTTCCCTTGGCCAAAAGCCGAAGTATTTCAAATTCATTGGAATAAAGGTTTTGGAAATAAATTGCCCGGGGAATTTTTTCTTTGAATTTGTCCAAGGCTTCATGACCTTTAGGTCCTTTAAAGGCTGAAATCATTCCTTGAATCTTCTTTTCCGGTTGGCTTTCTTCTTTTCTTGGCCAATTTTTTCAATGGGCCTTTCAATTTGTTGAAAACAAATGTTATCCAATTTGCAAACAATTTCATAAATTAGTTTAAAGCGAAATCACGGAAAAATTGGGCGGTTGTACCTGTAAGGTCCAAATGCTTTAATGGGCCTTTGAAAAGGGTTTTATTCCCATTAAGGCCATTTAATTTGGCGAGAAAGGGTTATTTTCCAAGGCGATTTTCTCTCATTTCCTTTGGAGAGTGGGAGTGTTAAAGGGGGATGGCGGGGGCCCTTCCAAACCACGAAATTGGATTTCCCAAATTTTAAGGTTCCCATTTCCATGTTGAAAAATTGGGATTTATTATTAGAGAGGGCCTTTAGGGCAATTTGGAGGGGAATTGAAACTTTAGGAAATTGGCCTAAAAGGGGTTTAAACCAATACGGGAATTTTTGTTTGGAAACCAACCTTCTTCCTTGGGGATGTGTTGAAGATTAACAATTGGTAGTAGGGCCGATTTTCTTCAAGTGGGGCGGAATCCTTTCCGGCCATTCTTAGGGAATCAAACCAAATTCCTTCCAAATTTGTTGGCTTAACTTGGAGAGGAGGACATTTGGTTTTCATGGGGGAATTGGTGGTTTGGGGAGGTTTTCCTGAAATATTTCTTGATGGGAATTGGTTACGGGGACCCGACAATTCGGGGCCTTGGGAGGGAGTATAATTCATTGCTAATTTTGAAATAACTTGTTGGGGAGGATTTTCTTTACAGAAATCTCACCGAGCAACACAAAATCTGATACCACTTGATAGGGGCAAAGGTGTCCGATGTTTCGATGAGATGGTGGCTATCGTTTACGTGGAGTCGACCTTGACGATCCGACTACGATCGTCGCGAGACGTCGCGCCTTAGCAATCGCTAAACCGACTTCCGAGGGTTATTGACCACGCCGAGCACGATCAACGACCACGAGGGCCTGTTTCCTGCGAGCAAGCGAAGAACAAGCAAGAAACTGAGATTGCAATCTGGATATTGCGAATATAAGATGAAAGCTTTATTGATCAAGGTGGGGTTACTGACGCCTTTATGCAGTCGTTGAACACAAACGAAATGCAGCGAAGTTGCAGCTATGGCGAACTTTTAATCTAAACAAAACCCAAGGTCTAAACGGTGCCCTAAGGGCTGTATATATGGAGGAAGAGGGGAATTTCGTGGCCCTTGGTGGAGGGGTCCAAATCAACCCTAACTCTTGTTTCCCACATACGGACTCTAAAAACAGCCTATACTTAAGTATTTCGAAATTACATGGGCCTGGCCCAATAATAAGGTGACGCACCTAGAATAGCCTCGGGACGACATTTATGAAGTAGCATCTTGTATATTTCGTCCAAGGCTTCATGCACCCATTATGGTGGCTTTAAAGTGCTGAAATCATCACTTGTAACTCCGTTCTTGTTCCCCTTGCATGGCATTATCTCCATGCTTGTTCTTGCTCAATGTCCATCCTTCTCCAAGCTAGGGCCTTCATTTGTAAGCAAAACAAATGTATCCAATTTAGGCAGCATCATATTCTCATGAACATTAGAATCATTACCAAGAAACGAAAGTACCTGATAATTTAATTGGCGTGCGCGAGCTCTAGTAATTGGTCCAGTATATGTAGCAGTAGGGGCTGTGGGTGTAACAATGGTATTGATGTCCTCATCAAGTAGCCATATCTCACATGTGGAAAGTGACGATTCAGAGAGAAGCGAGTTCACCTTGTGTCCAATGGCGTATGTTCGAGGTCTCGTCATATGTCCACTTGGGGTTTGGAGAGTAGTCGGAGTGTACATGGGGATGCACGTGGGATGCTCCGCATCAGAACCTGAGAGTAATAGGCATGTTCCTTTGTCCAGAAGCGAGGTGATTTCGAAGTGTGCGGCCCATTATACGGACTAGCTTGAAAGAAATTGGGATGTGTATTCCGATTGAGAAGAGGACCTTTGGCGCCAGTAGTTCTTCACGAGAGAATGGGTAATTGAATTCGTCTTCTGGTGAGAGAAATTCATCGCCATATACAAGGGAGTCAGTACAATGAGCAGGAACTAGTTTTTGTTTGGAGAGACCAACAACTTGCATTCTTGTCGATGTGTCGACAGATAACTTAATGTGAGATGGAGCTAGTGGCACAAAAGTGGGAGCTGCAGAGGTAGTAGGCGGCAGAGCAGACTCCGTTACTGTAGGCACTGAGGCCGAATCAAGCACTGTAGGCGGTTGAGGTTCTTCCATTGGAATTTGTTGTTGCTGAACAGTTGGAGAGGCCGAGACATTTGGTGATTCATGAGCCAGAGAAGCTTGGTGCTCGAAGCGAGGGATTTCACCTTCCTCAGAAATATTTTGCTATGATGGAATATCAGCTTGAACAGGGGAGGCCACATGCACTAATTCAGTTTGCCTTGGCGAGGGACGAGTATCCAAGTCATTGACTAGGGTTTGCGGAGGAATAACTTGCTCGGGAGATTTTTCTTTCTGAGACTAGGCTGCCGAGCGTTCTAGTGACTTTTCTGTCCTAGCATGAGGTACATTTTTCTGTGCAATCTTCTTTCGTTGCTTCTTCTTTTGCTGAGCAATTTGATCAATGTGGCCTTTGACCAGATCATTATAGCCGGTAACCTTTGCTTGATGTTCATCACAGATCTTGCAAACAATTTCATCCAGATTCGTGTGAAAACGTAGCCTTCTGTCACAGAGGAGAGTCATGGCACGGTTGATGTCCTTGTAGGAGTCTTCAAATGCTTTAATGACAAACTTTGAAGAAGCAGTTTTCATTCAACCATTAAGGTCATTTATCTTGGCAGAAAGAGTGTTGATTTCAACTGCATCTTCTCTCATTTCTTGAACGACAGAAGTGGCCTGTGTTATAACTTCAGGAGGGATAGACAGAGAGGCCACTTCACCATCGAATGGATTGTCCACAAACTTATCAAGTCATTCCATGATGAACACATGATTATAGTAGAGAGGAGCATCAGAGTGGGCAACTGGAGCAGATTGCACCGGAACTTGCTCGGAAGGAGGTTTAGAAGCCAACAGCTGAATTAATGTCTTGAGCAAACTTAACAGCCTTCTCCTTCGGAGCAGTAGCTTGAGAAGCATTACACTTGGTAGTAGGCGCCTTGATTTTCTTCAAGTCGGGCTTGAGAATCCGTTTGCCTGGCATTGCAGTACTCACAGGAGCATCAACTACCAAATCCTTCAAATTGATGGCATCTGGATGAGGAGTTGTATTTACATGCTCTTTCATGGTGACAGTGGTAGGTGGAGTTTTCCTAGCCGTGATCTTCTTCGGTGGTGCAATTGGAACCGTACGGACCCGACGATCAGGGAACACCGTTGAAGTAGTGATATTCACTTGCTCGCTGGAAGCAGCAGCAACTTCTTAATGTGTGGGTGGAGGATCATCATCATCCGAAGAGCCAATTGTGTCAAAATTGTCAGAGGTGGTAGCGGACAAACTGCGGTGGTTGCGGAAAGCGGTGGTGTATGCGGAAGGAATGGTGGAAACCCGGTCAAAATTGGCAAAATTGGGTGAAATGAGAAGTGATGGAGGTGTTTTTGTCTGCCAGGCGCCGGATGTCCGATCGTCAGGCCGGATTTTCGAGGGCCACGGGCCGGATGTCCTGGGCGCCAAATCCGGGATGAACTCTAAGAACAAGTGGAGAAACAAAAATTTCGCGACAAAATTTGTGGAATTTCGTGGATGGAATTGGGGAAAAAGATGGGGGACGCTAGATTTACTAGTAACACATCAAATCCGTGGATCAAATGCAACAAAACATCATCTCACCAACAATCACAAAAAAATTGGTATGGCTATTTTTTTGGGGATTTTCGAAATTGGATAAAACAAAACAAATTTAGGCTAGAAAGTGGGGGTAGGGACTCTAAATTCGTGATCAACCATGGCTCATGATACCAAGATGATGTAGGGTGGAACCCTAGGGGATGATCTTTCACGATTTGGAGGGGAATTCCCGAAGAACACAAAGAACACACAAGAGGTGAACACACAAATCAACTAAATCCGATCACACATACGCTAGATACACATACATAGAGAGGATACAGAGGTCCAAATCCAAGAAAGGAGGATACCGGTAGCTAGTTCTTCCCAATCTGTGAGGAAATGGGGTCTTGAATCTGCAGAGGATCTTCCCTAGACTTGGTCTTGAATCCAGTTGGAGGATCTTCTCCTAGGAGGCCTGGATCTGCAAAGGAGTAGGGGTACAAGTGGATGATCAAAGCTCTATCTCCAAAATGAGCTATCACAAAGCTAACCCTAAAATTTAGGTAGAGGAGGAGTGTATATAGTATAGGGACGTAGGGGGTACATGGGCCTCGGCCCGTTACTATGCGCAGACAAAGGGGGCCAGATGTCCGGGCTGGCTTCGGCCGGTTTCGGTGGCATTCTGTGAAGGAGGTCGGATTTCCGGGCTGGCGCTGGATGTCCGGGGTAGTCGGGCCGGATGTCTCGGGCCGGGTCGGATGTTCGGGCCATGTAGCTCTGGCTGCTGGGTCGCGGTTGCGGCTGAGGGGTCGGATGTCCAAGTCCTGGGGACTTCTCCAGTTCCTTTCATGGTCCTCTTCTTCCATGCACTTGGGGACTTGTCCATCATCACGAGCATCTCTGAGAGGGTGTTCTTCATACCTAATCACGCATAGCATTTTGGCTTTAGGTAGTAGCCTTGTCTCCGAGAGGGTGTTATTCATACCTAATCACACCTATCATTTCGGCTTTAGGTGGTAGCCATGTCTCACGTGGGTCATACAGAATATCACTAAGGAGAGATGTGATGTAGGGCGGAACCCTACGTGGACGATCTTTCACGTTGGAGCGGATCCTACGGGGAAATCACGAAGAACGAGCGGAAGAAAACGAGGAACTCACGGGGAGGAACAAGGGAAAACACTCAACCGACAAGAAATCAATCACACAAGCGCTAGATTATCGAACACATAGAGTGGCACAAGGTTCAAGATCAACAAAGGTAAGGATACACGAGTAGCCGTTCTTCTCCGAGAGGAGGTCTTGATGGGGTCCGCCCTAGAAGGGGGTCTTGAATCCGCTTGGGGGATCTTCTCCGTAGAGGTCCTGATCTCCGAGGAGAAGTAGCCAAGTGGATGAGCAAAGGCTCTCACACCAAAAAATGAGCTAATCCAATGCTAACTCTAGAAAGAGGTAGGGGATCAAGTATATATAGTCTCGGGGCGAAAGGGGTACAAGGGACAAGTCCCGGAGACATCTGACGCAGTGGGGAGGGCGGACGTCCGGGCGTCGGCCGGATGTCCGGCCTTCGAGGCGCCGGATGTCCGGGCATCAGCCGGATGTCCGGGCTGGGGCGACCGTTCAGCAGAATCGGGAGAGGCGCCGGATTTCAGGCGAGTGGCGGATATCCGGGCTTGGACGGGGCGGATGTCCCGGGGAGGCCGGATGTCCGGCTGGCCTGGTCTTCCAGACGCATTCGGTGATGGAGGGCGGATTTCCGGGCGAAGGGGCCGGATATCCGGGGCTTCAGGAAGAGTCGGATGTCCGGGGCATGGTGCCGGATGACCGGGCTGGGCACACTTCTCCGGTTCCTCTCGTTGTGTTCCTTCATCCTTGTACTTGGGGACTTGTCCGTCTTCACGTGCACCCTCGGGAGGTTCCCCTTGACACCTAATCATGCATAGCATATCGGACTTAGGTAGTAGCCATGTCTCGAGTGGATCATATGTGATGTAGGGCGGAACCCTACGTGGACGATCTTTCACGTTGGAGCGGATCCTACGGGGAAATCACGAAGAACGAGCGGAAGAACACGAGAAACTCACGGGGAGGAACAAGGAAAGACACTCAACCGACAAGAAATCAATCACACAAGCGCTAGATTATCGAACACATAGCGTGACACAAGGTTCAAGATCAACAAAGGTAAGGATACACGAGTAGCCGTTCTTCTCCGAGAGGAGGTCTTGATGGGGTCCGCCCTAGAAGGGGGTCTTGAATCCGCTTGGGGGATCTTCTCCGTAGAGGTCCTTATCTCCGAGGAGAAGTAGCCAAGTGGATGAGCAAAGGCTCTCACACCAAAATATGAGCTAATCCAAAGCTAACCCTAGAAAAAGGAGGGGATCAAGTATATATAGTCTCGGGGCGAAGGGGTACAAGGGACAAGTCCGGAGGTATCTGACGCAGTGGGGAGGCCGGACGTCCCGGCGTCGGGCGGATGTCCGGCCTTGAGGCGCCGGATGTCCGGCTCTCAGCCCGGATGTCTGGCTGGGCGACCATTTCAGCGAGAACCGGTGAGGGGAGCCGGATTCGGGCGAGTGGCCGGATATCCGGGGCTACGGGACGGGCCGGATGTCCGGGCGGGGGGCGGATGTCCGGGCTGGCTGGTCTTCCGAGACGCATTCGGTGATGGAGGGCCGGATTTCGGGCGAAGGGCGGATATCCGGGGCTTGAGAAGAGCCGGATGTCCGGGGCATGGTGCTTGGATGTCCGGGCTGGGCAGACTTCTCCGGTTCCTCTCGTCGTGTTCCTTCCTCCTTGTACTTGGGGACTTGTCCGTCTTCACGTGCGCCCTCGGGAGGTTCCCCTTGACACCTAATCATGCATAGCATATCGGACTTAGGTAGTAGCCATGTCTCGAGTGGATCATATGCGATATCAATAAGGAAGGAGGTCACCTCGTTCTCGAGAGCCCTAGCTGATGTAGGGCGGAACCCTACGTGGATGATCTTTCACGTTGGAGCGGATCCTACGGGGAATCACGAAGAACACGTGGAAGAACACGAGGAAATCAAGGGGAGGAACGAGGGGAAAACACTCAACCAACAAGGAATCGGTCACACAAATGCTAGATCGATGAACACAAAGGGAGATACATGATTCAAGGTCAACAAAGGACAATACAAACGGTAGCCGTTCTTCTCCGTGAGGAGGTCTTGATGGGGTCCACCCTAGAAGGGGGTCTTGAATCCGCTTGGGGGATCTTCTCCGAAGAGGTCCTGGGCTCCGAGGAGAAGTAACCAAGTGGACGAGCAAGGCTCTCACACAAACATGAGCTAAACCTAAGCTAACCCTAGCTAGGAGGAGGTGGGGAGTTTATATAGCATATGTCCACGAAGGGGTAAGTGAGGAGGGATACATGGGCCTGGCCCGACTCTGCGATACAGGCAGCGGTAGTAATGCAGGGCAAAGGGCGGTAGTACCGCTCAAGCGGTAGTGCCGCTTGGGCTGGCGGTAATCTGCCCGGATCGTGCGAACACTAGTACTTGTCGGGTTGAGCGGTAGTGGCGGCGGCGATGGGGCGTGGTACCGCTGGTTAGCGAGTAGTACCGCTTCTGAAGCGGTAGTACTGCTCGTCCAGGTCTTCTTCCGTCTTCACTTCGTGGCTTCCCTCATGGATGGTGTAGTTGTTCCTTGGCGCTTGCACTCCTCCTCGTCGTCCTTAGTGTTCCACAATACCTATGTAGGCACACGAGTGGAGTGTCAAGTAGTATACCATCCTCGAAGGGGTCAAGTGAGCACGTGTAAAGGAGATGATTCACCTTTGTGTATGTGAAGTAGATGTCGCACGTGTCACTCGCCGAACGGACTCTTGACATGGTGATGTCCATAGGATGCTCCGCATCATCTCCCCTCCCTTGGGAAAGATCCGGCCTCGGATCATGATCCTCATCACCATGGAAACGGTTGTCGTAGACGAACTTGTAGTTGGACGAAGTGGAAGATATGGCGCAATCCAAGTAGTCCAAGGTGTCATTGGAGTGATAGACATGCAAAAGAGCAAACACAAGCAACACTTGGAAATACAATGGTTAAGCGCACACAAAGTGTCCATCATGTAAGAAAGAGTCCGTCTTGGTAAGATTGTTCATGACAAAGCACATGAAGCTTAGCAAGATGATATGGAATGAGATGTAAAGCATTAAGTGGGAGCAAAAGCATTCATTGTGCACACAATTGTGTTATGAGTATGAGCAATGCAACCACGGTGCAAAATGATGTCATAGTGAGACGGTTTATCAATAGCATGAATATGGCAATGGATGCTCAATATGATTATGTTATCATGCAATTGATGATAGGCAATATGATCACGATGTATGAATATGCCATCAAGAAAGATCACAACAAATTTGCTAAGAAAATTCACAAGCTCATATATCATGGATGACATGGGAATACAAGAAGCAACAAGGCAATCATGATGTGAGTCAATCCATGCATAGGGTGCAAACTTGTGGTGAGTATGATATGTCCATCGAGCATGACATGTGTGAGCACAATCAACAAATATGGAGGTATTGGTGTACCAATGCTCGATGTCGAGGCATGAGTGGAGTTCAAGGTACCTCAATGTGAAGGTCCATAGAGTCCATCTCCAATGTCGGTCCTCCATCCAATATATGTATCATGTAGACAAGAAGAAGGAAACAACAATGAAAGTATGGCCCATCCAATATGCAAACTTGAGGATGGCTCAAAGGGAAGGAGTTCACCTCAAGAAAGTTCCCAAAGATGTTGGAGTCGTACATCATGTATGTCTTCACATATCCAATATGTCGATAACGGCACATGCCTTGTGAATCCTTCAAAATGAAAGAACATGACAAACACTCGGAAAAACAAATGAGGTTAGCGGAAGTGCAAAACCTATCATTAGTGTGGTAAGATACCGAACAAGTGTATGCATCATGCTCATCATAAGAAAGTACAAGGAGCGTTTCATAGTATGGAGGCATATGATGCAAGAACAACCAAATGCAATAGGCGCAATCAAACAAGCATGCATCACAAGTAATATGTCAAAGTCTCCAAGATCAATAAGCATAGTATGGTTGCACTCAATACAAGTGGATATGAGAGAGGCAACTAATGGACACAAGAGACCATGATCAAGATATATCATGTGAGAGGCATGAGCATATATGTCATCAACCCAAGAAAGCAAGTAATAGTGGAACATGGGTGATGCAACATAGCAAGCAATCATATCAATCAAGTGAAGCAAGCTAGTAGTGCAAAGATGCAACGTACTAGAAGGAATCAAGGCAATCATGTCATGGGTGCAAATAGTGTGCATGAATACTTCACATGACATGTCACAAGCATGAAGGCAAGATATGAGCAAAATAGCATCAATAGCATGGGGCACATGATAAACATGGCAAAAGCAACAAGGATCTCCACCAAGCATGCAAATACACATAGGAGTAACGTAATGGTGAATCATGGGTATATGCAAGCAAGGGTCACAATTGCATGGCAAAGGCATAGAAGCAAGCATAACATGCAAAGTGAACACGATAGAATGGGCATAAGGTAACAAGTGGTAAATAGCCCAAAGCCGTGTGAGAGCCAAGTAGAAGAGATGCGCAGAAGTCCTTGCGCAAAAGGAATGGAGGAATGAAAGTCCACGTGATCCCAAGTCATCGTTGCTCTCAAGAGCTCGTTTAAGTCAACTCTTGGGATTGAGAAGTTGGCAGTATGCATGAGTACCTACACAAAACAAAGACAAAGGAAAAATTGTGTGTGCATGGTACATATACACATCATCCATCATGATGCGCACATGCATGTGTCGGTTAGCACAAAATATCCAATGCTCAAATAAATGAGATGCGTGATATAGAAACATGTCATCCATCATGATAGGTTTGATGTTATGTATAGCATAATGGAGACTCAAATTGTGTAATGCATCATGAGAAATATGTAGAGCATTGTTATTCATGGAATGCATAAGGTGCAAGCAATTATGTGAATCATGCAAAGTATGGGATGAATTAAAATCTCTTAATGTGTATGAGGAAACTATGGGGGTCTCCTCATGAGCATTAATGGATACATCACATGGAGAATATTGACAACATCCAAAACAATGCATATTTGGAACAATGTGATCATGGCATGGAATAGTAGATGAATTGCATAAATCATGTAAAGGAAGCATGGCAATATCATCACAAGAGAAGCAAAATCAATGACCATCATCTAAGTCATCTATGCCATAAGTGCAAATGGGATTTATTTTAATGGGGCATGCATAGTTACTATGTTGAGATTGAAATGAGGCAATATGGGAGATCTCATTCATAGCATATGACAAGTTCAATGGATTGTCAAACATGAAGTGACCAATCGAATTTTCACATGATATCCTATGGAGCATGGCATCACAACTAGGCAACTCAACATGCTCATCATCATATTCATCATAAATAGGTAAGTCAAGGCATGAAGAAGTTTCACTAGCATGAAGCATGGTAATAGGTGGATTCGACATCATGGGAGCAATCAATGTCAAGATTGTCCACTAGTGGGACAAGAGAAGTACCATCACCTATGTTACCTTTGGAGCATCGCTCATGTGTTGTAGGTGAGGTGTCAACGATCCATTCGTTGTCATCTTCATCTTGATGGAACCATGTGGGGGTGTATCATCGTCCATCATGGCCATCGCTGCTCCAATGGAGGAATAGACTCATCAAGGATAGGCATGTCGTCATGTAGGAGACCTAGCACCAAAGAAGAAAACACACTAAGAGTAGAGGTTAATTCGTTAGGAATCATAGTGGCCTCACATGCCGTGTCAACTACCTCACTCACTAAGTGTTGTGGCTCACTCACTCCCTCAAGGATGCTCTCACTCGTATGGTGGGTGGAGTCACTCAAATGGCGCTCAACCTCACATAGGATGTGTGGCATGCTCTCATCTGTGGGGCTAGTGGTGGTCACACTCATCCTCTCACAGGAAATGCTCTCAATGTCACGTATGGTGGAGTCACTCATCTCTCTCATGGGGTGGTGGCTCTTCTCACATGACAAATGGGGTAGCTCAACATGTGTGGGTGATGCGGAGCATACCACGTTCATCCCCATGTACACTCCAACTACTCTCCAAGCCCCAAGAGGACATATGACGAGACCTCGACCATACGCCATAGGGCACAAGGTGAACTCACTCCTCTTCGAACCGTCACTTTCCACATGTGAGACATGGCTACTACCTCATGCATGGACCTTGTGATGAGGACATGACTACCTTGGATGAGACCAAAAATATTGCATACATGCATATTTCTCAGGTGATTTCTAGTGCAAACTATTCAATAATATATTTATGTTATCCAGGACAAAAATACTTCACAAACTTTTGTGCCATGTCTAATTGCAGGTGTATGGGACATTTGTACAATCCACATATGAAGATAAGGGAGAAAGAGATGTTTACCTGCTGTTCAAAAAGTTCTCTCACGTCACTTTTGGCCCAAGAGAAGATAGAGTCCAAGTCTCTCACGTTACGGACTCAGATTCGGACTGCACAGACATACCTGACTCAAAACGTCTATAACTTTTCATACGGACTCCAAATTGGTTGATTCTTTTTGTTGGAAAATAGATTTCGTGCATTTTCCAACCCAATTGGAATCACCTTAAAATCCGTCCGGAGCATTGAGTTATAGACGAAACAATCTGATACTGCAGCAGAATCCGAGTCAAACTACAAGTCCAAAGGTGTTACGTCACCTCCGCTTGGGCCCATTGGCCTTGTACGACCTAGGGTTAGTTTTAGGCTGCCTTGGGACGTCCTCCCACCTCCTTGGCCGCCACCCCTTGCTCCTATATAAGTAGATCCATCTAGTAGCTTTTTCCTTGGGATTTGTTTAGTTAAAGTTAGCCATTGCAACCGTTCGTACTTCGTTTGTGTCCAACGACCAGACTAAGACCGCTTACGGATCCCCACCATTATCAATACTTCATATATATTCGCAATATTCAGATTGCTTTATCATATTCTTGCTTGTTCTTCGATTGCTTGCAGGAATAGACCTTCGTGGTCAGGTTGATCGTGCTCCAACGTGGTCAATAACCTCTCGGAGTTGGTTTAGCGATTGCTAAGGCGCAACGTCGTGCACGTTTGTAGTCGGATCGTCAAAGTCGTCTCCATCAAATCGATAGTTATCACCTCATCGAAGATCGGGACACCTCGCCTCTATCAAGTGGTATCGTTTTCAGGTTGCTCGGTGAGAATTTCCAATTATCCCTAGATTAGATTTATTTTCTTACCTATTGTCCAAGAAAAAGCCACAAAAAAAGTTAGATCTATTCATCCTTTGTCCAAGCCAGTCTGAGGCTTTGCAGTTTTCTTTTCATTGGTTGCATTATTGAATTATCGGTTGCATCGTCGTGTCGAGTTGCTGGTCTTAGTGTCTTGTTCCTTTAGAGTTTCGAGTTCTGTTCACATTAGTCACGCCGCCGCTGCATCATTATCCCTTCCGCTGTCCACCATCCCATCCATTAATTTTCCATCACGTGCTACGCACTGTTCATTGTCATAATCATAGTTGAGGTCATTCACATCTTCGCCTGATCCAATCTGCATCTTATCCAGTTTGTCTTGGAAAGAGGGAGAAAAAAGAGAAAAAATGAAAGAAAGAAAAAGAGAGAGAAGAAAAAGAAAAAAAAAGTGTGAGAAAAAAAAGAGAGAAGAAAAAACAATTCGGATCTATCTAGAATCAATCTCGTACCTGAATTCAGATTGGAATCTGTTTTGCGCACTGTTCAGTAAAACAGGTGTATCTTCCTCATACGAAGTCCGTTTTGACTCCGTGAGTACTCAAATTAAAGCTAGAGACGAGGCGCATCTAAATAGTTGCAGAAGCTAGTTCAATATTTGACACCTCAAAATCGGCTTCTAAATAGGTGTTTTTGCCCTCTGAAGTTCGTGAACACAGCTTGTTCCAATTTTTCGTGCCAGTTTAGAATTCTTTGACTCCTCATATCAACTCGAATTGAGTGATTCTTTTTGCATTAGAAAGCTTGAGTTAGTAGCATTCTTTCAAAGAATTTATCAGAAAATTGGCTCAAACTTTTCAAGAGGAAAGTTGGAGAGAGAGTTGTTGTATGTCCTGCTTGGCGTTGTTTTCATCATTATCTTCACCGCTGCCGTTGTGATCTTCACTTATATCTTGCTGTCAAGAGCTACTTAGTATCCTTCATTGATGCTAGTTGTGCTATGCCGTGACCTCATTAGTGTTCTAGGCTCGTCTCTAGTCTCTAGCCTAGGACCAGCACAAGACAAATCGTTGAGCGTTTATTCAACATTGCATCTTTGAATTGATTATTGCTAATCTTTTGCTACCATATATAGCCAACCCAGCTCCACATATTTCTACACCGTGTAT
>JAHIAM010001060.1:0-30864 GCA_021605205.1 Aegilops longissima | reverse complement strand
CGAAATCAAATCCGTTGAAATTAACGACAAATTACCCATGAAACTGTACTTACAAAATTACCATCATGTTGGAGGTTCCGAACATCCGTGAATGCATTAAACTTATAAGCAGACACGAGTTCATCCGCCCAGAGTGAATCCGCCAAAATGCAAAATTACGAATCAAAGCGAGCATTTAGATGCAGGTATGATTCTGATTACGTCACATCGGAGACAACACTACCGACCGGAATAATTCAGGAAGCCACGGTTGCGAAGATAGCCCGAAGGTGGGTTCATTACGAGGAAGTTGGCGCTTTCAGGGAACTACGAGTTGTGATCAAATATTATTACGATCCGTGATCGAAATAGTGTTTATGTATGTGTGTGTGTATATATATATATATATATATATATATATATATATATATATATATATATATATATATATATATATATATATATATATTCAGTTAAGTGGCCCCACGCATATAATGCGGGGTGTTATAAGGGCGTATTCACACTTGATCAACGTCTTGGTCCATTAAGGAGGTGGTAGCCGGTGAACGAGGCAATCAGACTATATTGCTTTAACACTTTCACTTGACCATAGGAGTTTGGGTGGGGCTACTATATAGCCTGGTATTTCCGCACTCATCCGAATTGGCGATCGTACATGGCCGGAAAACCGGCCCTTCGTTAATCGGAGAATCGAAGATTCCGCTAAGTCATCAGTGGTTGACCAGTCTCACGCTTATCATGACATCGTTTCGGCTTTCTCTCTTGAGGTGCTCGTCCGGATGAACGGCACTGTCGCAGTAGTTCTCCGGTGCCACCTTAGCCGATAGGCGGGCGTGGTAGCAAAACCGGGGCGAAAAACCCAACATTTGACCAAAGACATGATTGAGCTGATGCATATAAGGCCAAACTCACGGCGCGAACACTCCTTAAGGTATTCGGTCTTTATAACATGTGCCGGCTGAGCAATGCCCTTGATAATGAACACGAATGTCCGGTACATGCATTATTATGGCGTGGCCAAATGCCAATAACGTCGATCCTTCTTGGCTATCTTGAGTGTCGAGGATTTGAAGCAACAAAAGATAGTGAGAAAGGTTTACAGGGGTCTTAATCTAAAAGAAACCTTTGAGCGGGTCCTGCTACTGCTTTGTGTCTCGTGTGCGTATCTTGGAAGGAGTAACGATTGTCATCTGTAAAGAGAAGAACTTAGGTGAAAGTTGTCGTGCCAAAATTGGCTATTCTCAATAAACCATTAAAATTCAAGGTAAGTAAAGTGGAGCGAACTAGTCCTTTTTACAGGGAAGCCCTGGTACCGCCTATGGGAATATAATCGGCAAACCAATCTCATGTATATTATGTTACAATTTGGTGATCGCCGGACTCGTCTAGCCGTGTCCTGGTCTTAACGATGATCATTTATTTTGGTTGGGGAGGCCGTCTAGTGTTGCGATTAAAGCTGCCACATGTTCTTCAGCGTAAGGAACGCTCAATATTTCCACTAAGCGTGATGGTGCCACGGGACCGGCATCTTAAGCTTAAGAAAGCGTGTCACGATCTTGGCTGTTCTTCGAGTAGTGGTTGATATCCGCTTGAATGGAGCGATGTCGAAGGTTAACTTTTCACTTTGGAAGTTGTCGGTGAACCGAATACAACCTCTAGTACTAGAGAGCCCATCTGGGGCCTCTGGGCCGTATTACCCTTTATTTAAAGGTAGTAGTACTTTGGCAGATTCTTGTTGGGTCGATCCCCATTTTGCGGATGTGTCCGATATATCAGATTAGACTCTGCCCCGTCCATAAAGACTTGGGTGAGATGGCATCCGTCGATATGGATCTAGCACCAAGGCAGCCAATCCTCCATGCCGAATACTTGTCGGTGATCCCTGCAATCAAAGGTGATTGGGTGGGCCGACCAAGGTTGATCTTGGGGTGGCGGGCTCTGGGCATGTGTCTTTGAGTGCATGTTTGCCCTTTCTTTCTGTTACATGAATCATGTTCACTATTTTGACATGTGGTGGGAATTTTTTACGTCCCCGGTGCTTTTTGTGAGGCTCATCCTCGTCTTCACTTGTGTCTCCCTCCTCATGTGTTGGCATTTAGCTTGCCGGCCTGCTTGAAGACCAGCATTCTCTGTGGGTGTGATTTGCAAGTTTGTCGAAGGTGCCGTGAATCGACATAATTTGTCTAGAATCTTGTTGAGGCTGGATGGTCCATCTCTTGCCTTGAATCCGGCGTTTACCACCGTGTTGGCTGGGCTGTCTTCATTATTTGACGCTTGCTTTTATTGCGTCGTGGTTTTCCATGCCATCCACGACTTTGGATGGGCCAAGGTCGTTAGTGCTACTACGGGCTAGCAGCTATCTTCGCCAGCATAAAAGCGGTCATAAACTTATTAAGGCTGCCATTTTCCTTAGTTTCTCTGGCGGAGGTGTATGGTAAGCCATTAAATGCATGACGCTGTGTTTGAAAGCTGCTAAGGCTTGGCGTCCGGGCGTCGGCGATTTGGTTCTTCTTAGTAGAAATCTGTTCCAAAACTTTGGGTTGGCTCTCCGGGCTGTTGAATTATGTGACTTTGCAATGGCGGAGGTGGGACATAAGTCCCTTGAAAATTGGCCCTAAAGCATCCTCAAGCTCCTCCCAACTTCCTATTGAATTTTGGGGGCTCTTGACGATGCGAGCTGGTCCTTTCAGCGAGGGGCGGTATTTAATGGCGTGGAGATCGTCTCCATGAGCCATATGGATATGGAGGATGAAGTCCTCAATCCGGACCCAGTGCATCTTTCCGTCGTACGCCTCTATGTTCACGGGCTTGAATCCCTCGAAATTCATGATCCATACCTCGTCGGTGAAGCATAGGGGTTCGGCACCTATTTGGATGTATCGTGGCGTTGGTCGGTTGTAGTATTCGGTTTTGATTTTGTGTGCTGGCCTTCCTAGATCCATAGATGGACCTGGTCATATCGGTTTTTGGCGCAAGTCCTCCGTAAATCGTATCGACTTATCTGCGGCCCGTTAGCCGCCCTATGCTGACCACGAGGTGGTCGATCCGGCTGATCGGCCGTTTTATTCTTCGGATGTATAGGCTCTGGCCTCATCGTCGAACTCGGCAACAGCTTGCGCTTTGGATAGCTCTTTGTATGAGCTACCACCATACTTTTCTTGATGTCGAGCACTTTGTTCCATCTCTTGTTGAGTGTATTCTGACGGCCTTAAGCCTTTATTACCTTCTTGAGACTCCTCGCGGTGGCAATGAGCCTTCTCGGAGGTTCTCTTGTTCAGTGTCTTTCCGGGATGATGTGCGCCGTCCTCCGGACTGTTTTCCTCTCGAAGAGGGTTGATGAGTTTATCCTCGGCGTCGACATGTTGGGCAGCTGCTCCAGTACTATGTTAGTGGTTGCTGTTCATCCTGCTCCATCGCTGGGTCAATGTTGTCGTCTCCTCGGAGTCGTGGGGTATTTTCTCTTGCGCTATTTTTGCCGGGCGGGATTTGGGCGGCGCCTCGTCGTCTCTTTGGTTGCTTCTCGAGAACTATCCTTCACTTCATCCTTCATTCCTCGTCGTTGTTTTCTTTGGGTGTATCCACCATATATATATCGTGTGTTGAGGTGGCTGTCCAGCACCACAGCAGGGTGGTTCTTGATTCTTCTGCACGTCGTCCATACCGTCGATGTCTTCGGTGTCGAAATCGAGCATGTCGGTTAAATCATCAGCAGTGGCTACTAAGTGGGTGGTGGGTGGGCGCAAATTTCCATAGTTTGCATCCCATTCTAGCGGACATAGTTCGACCAAGGGCCTCGACAAGGAGAGGGTCTTAAGGAATTTGACGTCGCGGCGAAGTCTGAAAAATATCAGAGGTAAACTCCATGATCGGTGCCCGATCGGATTCGATAAAGCATGGATGTAAGCAGCTCGGGCCCATGGCGAGGATGAACCCGACGGTTGGCAACACGGCTCTCGTGGGAGGTGAAGTCGGTATTCGGCTCTATCGCCACGAGTCGGCCTTGGAGGGTCATCCACCCGTCCTCCGATGGCGCAATTTGTTCCGGATTAAGGGCGGAGTAGTTGCGGTGTGATCTCCCAACCTGTCCGGCGACGGAACTAAGTCATGCCCGTTGTGATCATGCGGCGCTTTGATATGGGTTGAATCCGTCAAAGATCAAGTCTCCGCGGATGTTGGCAGCATAGTTCAAGTTTCCAAATCGACTGATATGGCGGGCGTAGCTTCGATCGCTCCGGATGTGCGAATTAGCCCAGTCTGAAGCCGCCCGAATCGAAGATCTGTCCGGGAGGAAACCTCACCCTGGATCAATTGTTGCCGATGTGAAGCAACCATCAAGCCTTCTGGTGACCGTGGAACTCTCAATGAAAGCACCAATGTCGTTGTCAAAACCGGTGGATCTCGGGTAGGGGTCCGAGCTTGCGTCTAAGGCGGATGGTAACAGGAGGAGGGGGACACGATGTTTACCCAGGTTCGGGCCCTCTCGATGGAGGTAATACCCTACTTCCTACTTGATTGATCTTCTACCATGAGACCGTAGAGGCTAAAACCCTAGAAGCTAGCCTATGGTATGATTGTTGTTGTCCTACGGACTAAACCCTCCGGTTTATATAGACAGCAGAGGGGCTAGGGTTTCCCAGAGTTGGTTACAAGGGAGGAGATCTACATATCCGTATTGCCAAGCTTGCCTTCCATGCCAAGGAGAGTCCCGTCCGGACACGGGACGGAGTCTTCAATCTTTTATCTTCATAATCCAATAGTCCGGCCAAAGGATATAGTCCGGCTGTCCGAGGACCCCCTAATCCAGGACTCCCTCGTGGCTGCGATCGGGGTTGCGCCGCCTCCAGTTCGCGCCTCTCCGGGAAGTATGGCGTTGTCGTTACCGTCGGGCCGAGCTATTGGCGGCCGACCGAAGAAAGCGGTGGGAGGAATGAATGTAGTTACTATTTGGGTTAAATGCGTCCGCTTAAATAAATGCGCACCATACGGTACCCGTCAAATTATCATCGGTTCTGTAAGAGGCGTCACATAACTGGTGTGTGTGAGATTCGAGAGCAGTGCGTGTGTGACTCTACTCTTCGGACATGTACTCGACCTCTTGCATCGGGATATAAGTATAATAATGGTAATACACTTTAGCTAGTGATTTACGTGGCCATGTTAATGTGGTTGTGTAAAAATGTCACTTCCTACTCGTGATTTGTGTTATATAATTACTAGCAAGATGCCCGTGCATTGCAGAACATCAAGATGCATTTTTACAAAACACATGTTGTTATTGACCCATGCAGTAATCCCATGTGTAAAACTAATGATATCTCAGAATTTTATCGAAAATGGTATCTCGAGAAATTTCATCGAAAAATGAAAGATGAGAGATAAGGTGAGGAGGAGTGGCGTGGTGGTGTGTGGTCGGAGTGGAGGCGGTGCAGCGGCCACCATGCTAGATCGTTCGAGACTTCCTTTTTAATTGCTCAACAATGAGGTAGTGGGAGATGAGGATGACGAGGCAAGGCCTTATCTATAAATGTGGAGAGAGAGTGCGGTATATTTTGTAAATTTTTCATAGTTTGCTTTCTATCCGCAGATATAGATCGGACGGTCTATATTACAAGATGGTTGGCACACCATCATCACCAACTCGGTTTTTATAAGAGTAGAGATGATATGTTTGCTAACTACTAAAGTAAAGTGGAATATGTCCATGTTATACAAGTAAATTAAGGTGATTTTTATCATACGAGTAAGGTTGGACGAAGGGTGGTAGGAACAAATGCTCCGCCTAGAGCATACGTGTGCGATATTGAGTCTTAGTGTGTATGGGGGGGTGGGTGGGTGGGTGGGTGCGTGTGTGTGTGTGACGCGGAGTCCTGGGGGCGAATGTAATTTAAGTGTGTGTGGCTTCATCGTAGAGAGGTGATGTGTATGGTAGAGGCCACCAATGATGGGGTGCGAGAGAGAAAAGGCCCGTAGAGAGGGAAGAGAAGGCATGTGCGCGTGAGAGGAGTCGACATCGAGAGAACGTGTTTGTTCGAGAGACACCGAGGAAGACTACTATATTCGATGGTGCATGTGGCGGAATTAAGCGAAGGATGGTCTTATTGGTTTGGGATATAGGGGAAGAGTGAGAGAGGGGGTAGCTAGAAGGAGATTAGTGTGAGTGTGTTTTGCCCATCCAGGGAAGTTATGTGCACACAAGAGAGAGCGATCCGATGTGGCGTTAGGGCTGAGGGTAACTAAATACGTATGGAGACATAGGAGACCTTGAACGTGCATGTGTGAGAGGTATACACGTATATGTGGGATGTGTGTGTGTGCACGCGCACGATCGAGATAAAAGAAAGACATAAGTCATAAGATCAACGACGTGGGGGAGACGGATCGGTATGACAATATGCATGCATGTGAGAGTGCAGGGAAGAAGGCCCAATAATTGAGCATGTGTTTTTGTCTTTAAGAGATAGTGGCGTGGGCTGGAGCATGCATCTATGGCGAGCAGAGGGAGCGAGACACAACGATTGTGCAAAAGAGATCAACCTATAGATGCATGTATGGAGAGACATATATAGGGTGCGTGATAGGAAGCAAGAGTGCGTGAGAAAGAAATGTTGTGGAGAAACTACAGATAGATAAAGAGATAGAGATGCTAGCTAGAGGGACATCGGCTAGTTTGAGTGTGGAGATGACCCGAGTGGTTCAGAGGGTGAAGTTATGTGTGTGAGAGAGAAAGATAAAAAGAGGGCACATGACTGCATGTAGAGAGAAACATATATAGTGTGCGTGATAGGAAGCAAGAGTGAGGGCGAGAAAGAAGGTTGATGGAGAAACAGATAAATAGGAAGATAAAGATGCTAGATAGTGTGTGTTAGAGATAGGAGTCGAGTGGATCAGAAGGCTGAGCTATGTGTGTGGGTGTGAGAGAGATAGAGAGAGGGTGCATGTGAGTCACATACAAACAAATATCAGAGAGAAATGAGATCCCAAGAGACAGAGTTTTGTGTCTGCGAGAGAGAAAGATATTTCTAGCAGAGTGATAGCTAGAGAGACATATGAGGGAAGCAAGATATCTCGGGAGAGAGAGTGTGTGTGCGACATACAAGAGAATGGTGGAGAGATATGAGACCACAGGAGCAGAGTTTGTGTTTGTGTGTGAGAAAGAGATATTTAAGAGGAAGAGTTGTAGCTTCTCATACCTAAGGAGTGAAAGACATCTCTGTGGAGAGGGGTGCTGGAGTGGCACAGGGAATAGTAGAGAGAAATGAGACCCGGAGACGAGGTTTTTGTTTGTGTGAGAGAAAGAGATTTCACATGGAGAATCATAGTTAGAGACACATAGCATGGAGCAAGATATACTTAGAGAGAGGTAGAGTGATGAAGGTCGAGGGAGAGAGTATCGTCAGTGTGTTACGAAGATAAAAGATCATTGTCGACATACAGGTAGCACGAGACATACCCGAGAGACAATGAACGCGTATAGGTCTAGAGAGATACGCCTATATAAGCATGAGTGATAGCTATATGAGACGAATATCTGGATTAAAGGTGATTCAAATACATAAACTAGAGATCACGACATCGATAATATCATAACGCAAATTGGTGTATGAAACATGCATGTTGATACGTCTCCAACGTATCTATAATTTTTGATTGCTCCATGCTATATTATCTACTGTTTTGGGCAATATTGGGCTTTATTTTCAACTTTTATATTACTTTTGGGACTAACCTATTAATCGGAGGCCCAGCCCATATTTGTTGTTTTTTGCCTATTTTAGTATTTCGAGGAAAAGGAATATCAAACGGAGTCAAAACGGAACGAAATCAACTGGAGAAGTTATTTTTGGAAGGAAAGCCACCGATGGACTTGGAGTGCATGTCAGAAAGAAGGAGGTGCTCACGAGGTGGCGCGCCAGCCCCTGTGCGCGCCTGCCTCGTGGCCCCCTTGATCCGACGTACTTCTTTCACCCATATATACCTACTTATCGTAAAACTTCCGAGACAGAAGATAGATCGGGAGTTCCGCCTCCATAAGCCTCTGTAGCCACCAAAAATCTCTCGGAGCTGTTCGCACTCACGGGAGGGGAACCCTCGCCGTGGCCATCTTCATCATCTCGGCACTATCCATGACGGAGGGAGTAGTTCACCCTCGGGGCTGAGGGTATGTACCAGTAGCTATGTGTTTGATCTCTCTCTCGTGTTCTCTCGTGTTCCCTCTATGGCACGATCTTGATGTATCCCGAGCTTTGCTATTGTAGTTGGATCTTATGATGTTTCTCCCCTACTCTCTTTGTGATGAATTGAGTTTTCCTTTGAAGTTATCTTATCGGATTGAGTCTTTTATGAGAACACTTGATGTATGTCTTGTCGTGCTATCCATGGTGACAATGGGATATCATGTGCCACTTGATGTATGTTTTGGTGACCAACTCTATGGTTTCACCATGAACCTATGCATAGGGGTTGGTACACGCTCTTGACTCTCCGTAGAAAACTTTGGGGCACTCTTTGAAGTACTTTTATGTTGGTTGGATGAATCTGAGATTGTGTGACGCATATCGTATAATCATACCCACTGATACTTGAGGTGACAATGGAGTATCTAGGTGATATTAGGGTTTTGGTTGATTTGTGTCTTAAGGTGTTATTCTAGTAACTAACTCTAGGCTGTTTGTGACACTTATAGGAATAGCCCAATGGATTGATTGGAAAGAATAACTTTGAGGTGGTTCTGCACTTACCATAATCTTCTCTCAGTATGTTCTCTCTGCTATTAGTGACTTTGGAGTGACTTTCTTGTTGCATGTTGAGGGATAGTTATGTGATCCAATTATGTTATTATTGTTGAGAGAACTTGCACTAGTGAAAGTATGAACCCTAGGGCCTTGTTTCCTAGCATTGCAACATCATTTACGCTCAATTTTACCACTTGTTACCTTGTTGTTTTTATATTTTCAGATTACAAAAACCTATATCTACCATCCATATTGCACTTGTATCACCATCTCTTCACTAAACTAGTGCACCCATACACTTTACTATTGTATTGGTTGTGTTGGGGACACAAGAGACTCTTTTGTTATTTGGGTGTTAGGGTTTCTTGAGAGAGACCATCTTCATCCCATGCCTCCCACGGATTGATAAACCTTAGGTCATCCACTTGAGGGATATTTGCTAACTGTCCCACAAACCTCCGCACTTGGAGGCCCAACAACGCCTTCACAAGGAGAAGGTTATAGTAGACATCACATGTTCATTTGAATTTGGGGGACACGCGGTAATGTTATATAGTTTATCAACATTAGTCATCCATATATTCTTTAATTAGAGACAATGCATGGTTTATATTTATATGCAATTAATGTCTAAACAGGATTACATTATATGTTGCATGTGAAACACATTATACATGTTCTGAGAAGTAAAAACCGCATGAAACAACACATTAATTGGAGACAGTTAGCGAGGAATGCATACATTGGATTTCAATATAAAGTGGTTTCAAATATTTGAAAATCCAAATTAAGATGGATACAGCCTTTTATGAATCTGAGATCATGCCATTTGTAAACCATATTTATGTATAAAGGGTGTTGTGCTTTTGAAAGTATATATAAAAAATGATGTATATAGAATTGTATTCCAATCGAAAATGGATCCTGCCCGAAAAAAAATGCAAACTGGATTCAATTGAGTTGTCACGTAAGTGTCGTGGGTTTGTCACACAGATGTCCTCGTGAAAGGACTTTAGTGGAGCCATGGCTACGGGTTAACTTGAAGGGGTTAAAGCGGACACAAGGACACGAGAGTTTATATTAGTTCACTCCTTCGATGAAGGTAAAAGCCTACGCCTAGTTGTGATGGAATTGATGGGGTTTCGATGACTAGGAGCAAACAAGCTTGCTTAGGCCTCAAGTTGTTGTTTCTGTCCCAAACGCCGGTCGCCCCCTATATACATGGGTGGCGCCCTCGGTTTAGAGTCCCGATGCCAGTTCATAGCGATCCGCCTCGGTCTCTACTATTCCTAACTTACAACACAAGATACATATGGCCTTATAGCTTGGCGTGAACGGCTATGGGCCAGGCCATAGGCCCTCTGCTATCTACTTGGGCTTTAACATGTTGAACTCGGTGAAGTTAACCCGGCTGCTCGGCGGTTTATCCCTAGTGGTAATATCCCCAACATTAGGCCCATTGATTTGAACAGGTTCATGTCAATCCTTGGTAAAAAACTTCGCCTTCCATCTTTGTGTTATCCGGTAAACCGCCTGATGTCATCTTCTCGATCGTCGTGAACCGCATGGCGCCACCTGTCATAAAGTTATCCACTATCTTTTGTTAATAGATCTCACGAGAATCGGGCGGCAGCTCTGCCCCAAGCCCATGGCTCCTCGATTTCCCGACCAATGTCCTTGCCTTATAAGTAGGCCGAGGGTCATTTTTTTCCTTCGCTTCTTCTTCGCCTTCCTTGCGCCGCCTTGCTTAGAGCTCCGCCGGCCGACCTCAGACCGCCTCGCCTGCATCAACCTGGCGTGCAGAACTCGGCGACCTTCCTTTTCTTCCACAGCTCCGGAAGTCTTATTTCCTTCCCCCGTAGATCTGTTCTAGGGTTCTTGTGTTCCTCGGTTGTTTCGGATGCTTCCTTAGATAGCAGGCTTCGGATAAACCTGTAAATCTTGGTCCCATATAACGACAAATTCTACCATCCGTTTGTCCTTCGCCTCCGGGCCATAGATCAATCTGTATTTTTGCTCATGGATTCAGATCTGCTTTTTCAAATCTTGAATATTCACTTTTTTTCGAACATGCTCCAGATCCGATAACTATTAAGCAACTGTGAAACCTGTTTTCACCCGTCGACTCGATCATTTTCAAACCGGGCGGTTTAATTTTGTAGAAAAACTGATAACTCGGCATATACCATTAGTCCCCTTACTGAACCGCCCGTGATCTTAGCTAAATAATGCCGCTTTACAGAACTCCGGTTTATAAATAACTTCTTTCAGTTTAAAACTGAACGCATTGGTATATAACTTTCCAACATATCTTTGAACCGGTATTAATATTTTGCGATGTACCATGGCCAAGCAAGTATATGAGTGCAACTGGGTCCCTTCTCGAGGGACCAAAGCAGTGGAGAACTTAGTCCAAATTGGCACTTTGGGCAAAAAGATGTCATTCCTTGGAGGGTCCCGGGCCCGGAAAGTGTTCCGGATCCCAAGAATGGAGAAGTTGTTGTTTTTGCTGACCATCTGGCCCGGGGCTTCAGTCCACCCGGTTCAAAGTTTTACCGGGATGTCTTGGCCAACTTCCAATTGCATCCACAAGATATTGGCCCTAACTCGGTAACCAATATCTGTCACTTCCAAGTGCTTTGTGAGGTGTTCTTTCAAGAGGAGCCCTCGTTAACTATTGAATTGTTTCCATCTAAACCACCGCAAATTCTCAGACAGCCCCAACACAGAACTAGGCGGCATGGCGATTCAAAAGCAAAAAAGTTACTTATCCTCACGCTAAACGCACAGCCATCCCAAAGAATGGAATGCTACATGGTTCTCCGCAAAGATACTTCACCGATGGAGAAAAACCCCTTGCCGGGTTACCGTCCGAACGGTTAAGCAATACACATCCTCTCCCTCAAAGATTGATGCAAGGGAAAGCAAATATGCTCCTCAATTATCCAAGCTCGGGCCTTCATGGCTAATGGGCTGACCGGAGTTGACCTTGCCCTCGGATATCTTGGGCGATACGCTTAAGCCGGCCCGGTTTGATGTCAATACGAAGACTTAAAAGACCCTCTATGGCACATTGAAGTTCAGCTGTCAAGATGAAGTCACCGAGGTTGTTAAGAAGATGTTGAATGAACTCGAGATCGCTCAAGGCCAAACCGCCTGCTTCTTTTTCTGCTAAGAACAAACCGCCAGCTTGTAAGCCTCATATCATATATCTTTATGAAATCTTGCCATGTTTTTAAATACCGTTAATTTTAACGCCTTTCGCATAGGTGATGATCCATTTTGAGCAAAAAGACTCTCGTGGAGAAACCGGAGAAGGCAATCCGCCCAAGACCCGAAAGTTGTGAAGAAACCGCCCACCAAAGAGAACCACCGCCTCCTCCCGATCCTCCAACGATGGCGGACGTGGGTAATCCGACCTTGAGGTAGAACCAGCACTCCACTTGGTTTACTTTTCACACGCCTTTATTTATAATAATTATTGTCGGATGAAGCCGAGGGTCAGCCAGCCGACACTGTAGAGGTAATCACTCTTTCTTTCCTATTCAAATCCTTTTACCTTCACTAAAAACTGGCTTAGCAAACCGGAAAGTTAAATTCTCTCATACCCTTGCTTACTTGGACCGAGACTTTCTTATGAAGACATAGCACAAGCTCGAAGTCAAGACAACCCTAAGATAGCGGTTAAAGTAGTTACTCTCCACCGGACTAACGAATAACCGTTCGAAACACCGCTCGTGAGGACTCTAACTGTTTTGTCAATGCTTATCCTAAAGCAGGTTGTTTTCGAAACCTCTTAATCCCTCCTCACGACATTATCGTGGCACTTCTCATTCTTCTTCCGCAGTCTTCGCCACCCAGCCCCACCACTCAAGATTGTGCTTGGGTGAGCCGCTTTTACCGATAATCTCGCTTGATATAGTACTTTCCATATTTATCGGATTCATCCATTTTTTCACTTTCAGGACCAAGCCTAGGCCCAGCAAAAAGCTCGTTCGACAAAGCTGCGGAAGAAGATGACACACCTGAACCGCCCAGTAACGATAGATCCTAAGAACCTATCCATGATGATGTGATGAATCGACCCACCAACGCGAAGACCATGATGTTGTCGCCAAGATATGTATGTTGATGCCTCAGCCCAGCTTGATCAACCCACGAGCCCCGTCTAAACCGATAAGATAAAAAGCCCTTCCAAGCACACCGATAATCCGCTAATTTAATGCAACCGGGCGGTTAAGGATGATGATGTCATTATTATGCTTCTTTGGCATTCTCGATCCGCAATCTCGTGTTGCTTTGGTTCCAAGCACCTAAAAGATTTACGCTTTGCAGCCTTTGGTAAAGGCAAATGGAACAACTCGATGAAGCCACTTTTGCTACTCCTCGACCCTTAGGAACTTTTATTCGGCTATCTGAATCCGCTATATACCAGCCGTGATTGTGAAGCTGGTTTGGCAAAATGATGAAGGATAAATATGAGGTAAATTTCATATGACTCTTCAATGCGATTTCAATCATTAACTCCAAAGAGTCTTCCCAAGTGACGGCTTGAAGATAGTAACTTAAACCGACTTCTCCGATTTGAACCTTTTTTTGAATGAAGTTTTACTTTGAGGCTCAGTAGGCTCCAAGGGCCGGTTTAACTTAAGTAAGCTAAACCTGACTTTGTAACGTAAGAATTCCAAAGGCCACTGTAAGGTAGTATAGCAAATACACATTAGCCCCCAAGTGCCAAGTTGAGTACTTGTATCGATCTTGGGACTTATAGGAAATTTGTAGGATAGAAAGCAAATATGCATTAGCCCCCAAGTACCAAGGGCCTAACCTGTTATGTGGTTGGTACTTCAATTCTGCATCATAATCTTTAATCAATGACCTGCAAAGTGGTGACCTGAGCAAGAAAGAAAGCCAAGTTGTTGATCTTCAAGAAAAATCTGAAATCTCAATCGATCAAACCTCAAAAAGCCAAAGACTTAATTAACCAGCGCTTTAGGCGCTATGGAAAAGCTTAAAGAGGATTTCAACAAGGAACGGCAGATTGGGCCAATGAAAAGGCCGCTTTACTTCAAAGGGCGTAAAGCTGAAGTCAGCACTCAAACCGGTGGTAGATGAGCCGACCAGCGAGAAGCGTCAAGTGCATGCTATGACCGCTGCCTTTGGTAAGCATTTTATGTTCTGCAGTAACGATGTCTCCTCATATTGTAGCCGGTTTACCAACCCTTTGAATGATTCGTGACACGATGGCAACTTGGGATCAGACGTATGGAAGAAACCGAAGCCGCCTATACATTGATAGAACAATCGATAATAAAGGCGCCAAGAACGGATCATCGATCGCTGCTCACAACAACCCGCCCCGACCTTGATTCAGGACACCATCAAGAGGTTGTCAATGCTTCCTGCCGGATTGAAGAATTGAAGAAATTGGTGCCGTAACCGGGCGCTTATAAACTTCTTTAATCTGGGCAAAAGCATGGGTTCCAGATTTTGATCCCGCTAGCGCCCAAGGCTTCCTAAGTGTGAAGGAGGACGGACAGAATTCAGTGAAGAGGATCTCCAAGCTATAAACCGGAAGTGCGCCCGGCTTGTCAATTGGTTGAAGAGGCAAATTTGTCCCACTATCAAGCTCAATATGATGGTCAAAATAAACGAGTGGCTGCACTAGTTCTCAAGCGGAGAATCTTATCCCTCCAATCAGTAAGCACTTACTTACGCCTCGATACATTGAACCGCCCTTGCCGATCGATTTACGAAGTCGTATTTCAAGCATTAATGGGAATCGATCGACAACTATTGATTTCCATTGCCGGGTAGAGGAGCGTGTCAAGCGGCGTAATGATCCGCAACCATCGTGAGCAAGTCTGGCGACAAGCATAAACCGAAACCGTTTATATTTGTTGTTTCATTATGATATGATGGAAAACAATTATCTCATCTGGGCACCATGTTGCCGCAGTAATAGACTAGCTGCCACACTTGGTGCCAGATATGCCTTCGCGCATACGTATTGCAACTTATGCTTCCTTTGAATCATCAATGTTAAACCGTTATCTCGCCAAAAGGTCTTAAAACGCCGATGTGGTTGTACCACCAAAAGCGGTCATAATATCGATTGTATATGAAATCAAAGATAACTTTAGATTTAAACATATGATCAAATATAACAATATATGATACCCGCCATCATAGGCCATGAAGTTGGTTGTGCCAATCAGAAACCGGAGTATTTTAAGAAAACCACCGCCAGCAGGAGAACAGCCCTGTGAACAAAAGGTCGGGTTACCAAATAACCGCTCCGATTTATAGAAAAGACTAGTATTACCCCAAAATAGGATGTTAACAGTAAAATCAAACCGGCAAGATATCTCCGGATCAAGAATAGTCCGTGGTTCCATTAATCGACAAATAAACCTGCTTAACATTCGCTAGTATAAGAACACAAAACAAACATATGCAAATAAGAGAAATATATCTCAAGCAAAGACAAACAGAATCATTTGCAAAAAAGAGGCTATCTCGAGCCGATCAAGTGGCATTACCGTGGTCGGACGCCACCAAGCCTCGGCTGTGCGAAGCTATGGTTCAAGTCAGCCAAGGTCCCCAAATGATGTAGTGGCATGACGCCATCAAGAGGTGTAGCGATGGTTCGGGTTCACCAAAGCCCCTAAGTGATTCTTGTGGCCTTAGGCCGATCAAGAGGCGTGGATCTGTTCGCATGACCAAGTCCCTAAGCGATCTTGTGGCTTTCACGGCTAAGCCAGGTGTTGCATTGGTTCTAATACGCACCAAGCCCCCTAGAGACATGATACAAAGCTTGTTTGAAAAAGCTAACTCAAAGGGTAAACCGAGGTCGCTTAAGATAAAAACTCCGTAACCACACATGATATAAAATAACATAGACCCCGCTTAGCTAAGGTCCGTTTATTATATTGATCATAATATATACATTGTCTTAATATGTACATAAGCAGAGCCTATGGCTCAAGTATAGTAAGGCCAAGATGAGCTATATTCTGTGGCATGTTGGTCTCTCCTCCGATGTGTGTGAGTCTTTATGCTCTCGAACATCGATCGATAGTACGCACCTGCCAGTAGATTCTGTCGACTATGAAAGGTCCTTCCCAAGGTGGGGATAACTTATGCATATCACCTGTCTTGATGAGTCAAGCACCAGATCTCCTTCTTGAAAGGTTCTGGTTTTAACTCGACGATCGTGGATATCGATTTAAGATCCTCCGGGTAAATCGCTGAACAGCAGGGCTATGTATCACGCCTCTCGGGTCCAACAGTGTCCAAAGGCCCCGCCAGGCTTCTCGTTGTTCCGCTTCAACATACGCCGCTACACGAGGTGAATCGTGACGGATATCATCGGGAGGACCGCCTGGCCTTAGAGACCATGAAGAACGGTGTATCCTATCGATCGCTGGTATGGTGTTGATGCTCCATAACACAGATGGTAACTCCTCAACCCAACATCCCGTCAGGTGCTGCCTAGTGCCACCCCTAGTTGGTTTTGGAGTATTGACGACAAATTTGGTTGAGGGACTAATGTGTTTGTGAGAATTGCAGGATAAAAAGTGTAGTGTCCATCATTGATTCGGTTTACCTACCTGAGATGACCCCTAAAATGTATGAAGACATTGACGCACAATGGTGGTATGTGAAGATATTCATATTGAAGACTATGACATGAGAAGACATTGAGTGAAGACTATGGAGCGCCAAGACCGTGGTCGCTTCGCTGTTTTGTTGTCTTCATTGTTGAGTCACAGGAACCACCAGCATCTGTTAAGGGGGTCCAAGTGAACAAAGTCGTAATGACCAAGTGATGCTCAACCTGAAATCCTATGTCTTCGAAATGAAGACAATGAGAGTAAATCTTATCCAGAGCTGGATGAGTCAGCCTTTGCTTGTAGCCCAAGTGAAGTTGTCGTGGTGTTTGAAATATGACCGCTGGAACACGTGTCGGCCTTAGTGACCTGTGGTCATTTTGGACATATCAGTCGGGTTGCCTAGTGGCTATAAATAGCCCACCCCCTACACCATAAATTGGTGGCTGCTCAGAGTTAGTGTAACGCTTTTGTCGCTTGAACGTGTTGAAGCCATTCAGTTGAAGTTCATGGCCGCAGAGAAAGCGTAGAACTTAAGGAAGGGTATGTGATACGCCGTGGGGAACATCAAAAGATTTATTCGATGACCTCGCGTAGTTTTACAAGACATATCCTCGAAGAGAATTATACATCACAGTCAAGACATGAATCCAATGGATTCGATGATATTGGGCTGAACAATGGTTCAAATACAAGTTCGCGGACCAGGAATACGCTTGAGAAGAATGCTACTAAAAGTCCTTGGGGTGATATTCTCTTTCGAGGCCTTCCACCCAAGAATGTAGCTGAAGCTATTGCACGGTGGTTTCTATCCTTGTATGGTCCGGTGGACCTCAAATGAAAATGCCAACCCATCACATTGCTCGTGTCGCGGACGATAATCTCTTCAAGTGAAACTTCCAACACGCAGCGGCCTCGCCAAGGAAAACAAGAAGTCACCGGGATTAGACTTCAACCCTGGTCCCTCTCGCCCCTCAGGTCGACGGGTTCGTGGATGCGTAACCCAATGTCATCGGTCCTTTTCTACAACCTTGATGGCTTAATTCACTCACATCTCGGTCCAAGGTGCCAAAGTGGATCATTCTAACGATGACACCGATAATCGATGAAGCCCCTGCTTCCTACTCCAAAGCCACAGGCCAAAGAAGGCTATATGCGCAAGATCACCTGCTTCCTCCAAAGCTTCACATGCGGTTAATCACCATCGCAGACCTTCCGCATGAAGCAGCAGTCAAGATCAATCACGCATTGTTCCATCGCCTGTCTTATTACCCGAGGTGGTGCAGTCCGATATGTCAAGACACTCTCCCGATTCAAGGCGACCACGCAGCTCGTTCCTGGATACACCGGATTCAATGCCTACTACTCATCATGTCAAGCGCTTCGTGTGCTTGCATCCTCCTCGCTGCTCAATGCTACCCAAAGATAGCAATGTGTTAGTGCCTTTGGACACCATCAGGTTCGGACGGAGCAATCGCCTAACAAATATGATGGATTCAAAGTCAATCATGCTCCCGACACAAGCCGCCATAAGTCCAGAGGAAACCACGTGAGATTCCCCTTTGTCAATGCCGCTTTTGGCTGCTGCCCGTGCAGGTGTCCGATGTCTGTCCGCTTCCACCAACCACAATCGAGGATCTTCAGTCTATGGGTAGGGTGTGGCATTGCTTCCGAAGCCATCTCTCATGAGAAGCTGCTGGATGACCAGTCATTCAAGGGTGGTGGCTGAAGATCAAGCCTCTCATTCCGATGAATAAATCGTGGAATGTGTTTTCTGGAACATCGTGAGGTATAAACTCGATGCAAAACTTTTGGTCGTTAGGAATGCTGATCGATATTAGTGGTTGTTCGCGGTTATGTATCCAGGAAACCAAACGTGAATCTTTTGATCTTCGTTTTATTAAGACTTTCGCCTAAACGATTCGACAAATTTGTCTTTGCATTCACCAAGGCTCTTCGGGAGGCATCATTATCAATTTGAATAGTGCTGTGTTTACGGGCACATCTTGGTTCGCCGATTCTTTTGCCATTGGTATTTCTTTTATGGCTACGCAATTTAAATGATGATGTGGAATCTGATCAATGTATATGGTCCTTGTTCTCGTCACGCGTAATGGACTTTTACTAATTGGCTTTTTGATTTAAACATCCCCGATGATGAAAAACTGGCTAATTCTTGGAGACTTCTAATTTTATCCGATCCACGCAGTAATGTAAACAAAACCAGGGGTGACGCTGCCGACATGCTTTTGTTTAATGAACTCATCCGCATGCCTCTCATGGAATTGCCTCGTGAAAGGCCGAAAGCGCATTCGAGTAATATGCAGGTTGATCCCCGCTTGAACAGTTGGATTGGTTCTTCACGTCCTCCTCGTTGGACCACCCTCTTATCCAAACACATTGGTCCTGCCGCTTCGGGAAGCCTCGTGTCCGATCACATCCCATGCATGGTCACAATTGAGTCAAGCATCCCCGGTCCAAACTTCTTTAGATTTGAGAATTCTCGTGCAATCATGATGGATTCATGGAGGTGGCTGCCGCTTCTGGGCTAAATCATGTCACGCCTCCCAATGCCGCCAGCGTCCGAGTATGCAAAATCTTAAGTGCTTGAGATACGCATCTCAAGAGATGGAGCAAGGGTATATCTAAACTTAAAACTCTCTATTCAAGTACAAAGAATGAGACTTCTAGCCATCATGGACACTCTTGAGGACAAAAGACCTTTATATGGTCCTGAGTCAAATTTTTAGGAAGATTTTGAAAACCCATCTTCGCATCTTCTCTCAAATATCGTAACGACATCGCATAAAAAAGATAAGACTCGTCGTGTATTTTCGCTGGTCGATTTACGAAATACTAAGCTATTTCACCATAATAACGAGAGGTTCAGCACACAATGCTATTGCTACATTAAGAGCTCTGAGGGATTGAAATTCATGATCATGTTGGCAAGGAAGGGGTACTCTTTAATACATACAAAGATCGCTTAGGTTCTTCTAAACCACCAAGCATGAAATTTGATCTGCTCTAGAATCATCCGCAGGATCTAAGGATTGGACCAACTCGAGTACACCTTCTCAACCGATGAAATCGATGCGCGTTGTCGGCGACATGCCAAACGATGCAGCTCCCGCCCTTGGATGGTTTTAACGGTTGTTTTCTTAAGCTATGTTGGCGTATCATCAAATCAGATTTTTATGACCTCTCGCACGCTGTCTATGCCGGGTGGTCTTGATATCACTAGCATTAGTGAGGGGTTTATCACCCGATCCCTAAAATTTCTCCTGAACGGCCAATGATTTCCCAATTCATTACCCTATCGAATGCTGCCTCAAAATCATTACTAAGATCTTGGCGAACTGCTTCAGAGAGTCATTCAAAAAATCATACACAAGAATCAAAGATGGATTTATCAAGGGTCTGGACTATTCAAGATTGTCTCGCATGGTCATATGAATATATCCATCA
The DNA here is from genome assembly GCA_021605205.1 of Aegilops longissima. Lineage (NCBI taxonomy): Eukaryota > Viridiplantae > Streptophyta > Magnoliopsida > Poales > Poaceae > Aegilops > Aegilops longissima. Next base: position 11,051 of record JAHIAM010001060.1, on the reverse strand, counting down.
ATGCCACCTATCCGAAGGAGATTATATTGCTCAAGCTTGACCGCCAAGGCATTTGACAATTGAACATGTCCCCATGTTAGAAATTATGAGACACATGGGTTTTGATGCGGTGGCTAGGTTGGATGGATACAATCTTTGGTTCGGGAGTTTCATCGGTCCTTTTAAATGGTGTTCCGGTCGGAAATTCAAATGCAAATGTGGCGCGCGGTGATCCTCTCTCGCCTTTAATCTTTGTCCTCGCCGATTTGCTCCAGGAGCGATCAATGGCCACGCCAAGGTCTGGAGCTCCCCTCCCTCGTGAGAATCGGTGATTTCCGTGGTGCTCGGGACACAATCCGATTATGCAAGCGGTCCTACTCGGGCCCGCATGAAACTTATCTTGGAGGATTATCGGCCTCGGTAGGACCAAGATCAATTTTATAAATCCACCCTCATACCCATTAATGTCGAAACGATCTGGGGTTGGCGGAATCTTCCCGGGCTGCTCCCCCCCGTTCACTTAGGTCTTCCCATGGGGACGCAGACCAACCGTTTTGATCTCATGCCTTTAGTGCATTCTTGAAAAAACCTCTGGCTCTAGCACTTATGTCCCGGGGCCGCGGCGGTGAATTGGTGATCACCTCAATGCTAATTTATGCAATGTGCCGATCAAACTGCACCCTAAGGTGATTGAGCATCTTGACAAACGCTTCCCTCTGGGCCTCGATACGGTGTCAAGCCAATTCCCTTGCAGCCGGGAGCTTGTCTCCCGAAAGCGGAGGTCTTGGGGTTATCGATATCAAACTGCAAAATGCCGCCCCTCTAATCTTTTCAAATTTATAACCGTGAGGATTGGCCGGTCCATTATGGGAGGCATACTACAACAAATACCGCCGCCCGTTGAACGGGGTTGTTCGGTGGAAGGATTGATGCAGCTCAATGGAACCTTCAGGGGTTACGAGTCATCCCGGGAGATGGTTGCCTCTTTTGGAAAAGCGTCGGTCTAATGATTGATTCGCTCGATGGACCGCACCCAGCCTTCTCCTTTGCTTTGACGAGGATGCCTCCATTGCCAAGGTTTCGGGACCACGATCCGACCACGATCTTCACTTACCCCTTCGGTCCAGGTAGGAGGAGGTCGGGAAATCCGAAAGGTCCTGCAAATCAGTCTTACCCTGATTAAACCGACATTTGGGTTGACCTTGGCGATATTCATCAAAGAAATACTACGACATGCCGGGCAAGTGAAAGCGATGAGGCCTTTGGATGGCTATGGAAATCCAAGTGCCCGATCAAGTTTAAGATGTTTGGATGGCTGCTTCGGTTGATCGTTTGAATACCGGGAACATTTTAAGAGCGACACTTTTGTGGCCGGGGGCAACCCCTTGCATGCTCTGAAAACCCACCAAGACTGAGAACATTCTTCTTTGAGTGTCCTTTTGCCAAACATTGTTGGAGCAAGGTTGGCTAACCGCGAAGGAACCAATCGGTTAGCCATCTTACATGGGGACGAGGTAGGCGCCCGCTTTTATGGACATTTTCTTCTTGCACTTGGAGCCTGTGGATGGAAAGAAACAATCAACATTTCGGGGATACCACACTCGTTAAATGGCTGGGGCCAGGTTCAAACATTTGTTAGGTCTAGTGATTCCTTGTCGGAAGGTTCATCCTTTTCTTTCTGAATTTATTGTAAATTTGGATCGCTAGTCCTAATTTTGATTCCCATATGGGGGGCCCAAAACCCATTGTAACACTCTTGTAATTATTATGTGGTGAGTAATACAAAGTCGGGGGAGCCTTCCCCACCGATCTTCAAAAAAAAAAACGGAGAAAAAAAGAAAATGGGGACATTCGACGGACATTGACCCTGCTACCATTCTCAGAAGAGCACATTGATCTATCAGGATGAAGATCTTGGGATGATGCTCTTGAGCAACGATCAAGAGCAAGGAAAAGCGGATTTTCAATGATTTGCCCTCTTTGATGTGGCAATCATCCATCACTTCATTGATAGTGGTTTGACAACCCAAATCTCAGCTTTGAAGATCCAACTTCCATTGGCCTCGATCTCCTTCAATGGGCCATTGCCAGCTAGCTCTTGCTCGGCTCGTTGACTAAGCACAAGATCATTGGAAAGCTCGTTCAGGAAGCATGTGGCAAAGCTCCGTGCAAGATGTCAAAACTTCAAGACCATGCTGCACGAGCTCAAAGAAGGTTTACAAGGCGGAGAAGCTAAAGGCCTGTGGCGCATAAATCTGGGACAAGTGCGATAGCCTACAATGAGGCTGAAAGCGCAAGGCTCTTGGTTCCCGGCATGACCCGAATGGCTGCAAAGAAGAAAAGCAATCAAACCAATCTACCTTCAAGGCAAGAACAACCTTGCATAGTCTTCCCAAGCAGCATGGCTCAAGCCAAAGGTCAGGTCAACCCCTTGAAGAAGAAGATGAGGGCTGCGAGGGAAGCGGAAAAAGGAAAAACTAAGCCTCGATCTGCTCCTCCAAGAAGAAGCGCCAAAACCAAGAAGAATCGGGCTACTTCCACAGCTCTTAGTTGTTGAACCTATCTCAATGGTTGACCTATCCCCAAAACGGCGAATGATATTCATGAGCCTGCCCAGAGGCTCCCAAGCTGAAGACATTCAGCAATTGATCCATCACGGAAGACATTGGTCACAATGACAATGTTGAAGATGATGAAGTTCTTCCTCAGTTAACACAACTTGGTATCATCGCCGTTCTCACGAACAGCGAACTCAACAACATTAGTGATCCTCGCGCCAATTGCTCGAGATGCATCATGGGCTGATCACCCACAACAACAAGACTCCCCAAGTACTCCCCAACAACAACAAGTCACACCACATGCAAGAAGAAGAGGAAGACCTTGAGCCCCAGCCAACTCCATCTCCAAAGGCGTCGCCATTCCAGAGCTTCAGAAAGGACCAAGGCCTCAAGTCCCTCTTTCGGCGTTCGAAGGAGAAGTGCACCACCAATCTGTTGCCCGTCAAGTGTTTCAAGCCACTCCAACTATGAATGTCTCGTTCAAGCCAAAAGTCTGAAGACAATCCGGCTCATCGCCGATGACAACCATGAAAGGTCCCTACACCCCCATTCTTGAAAGTTGTTCTGAAGTGAACGTGGCGTGCGACCCTCCGTTCATCAAGTGAAGGTTGAAAATCTTGGGCTGACCACCAACACAAATGAAGCCAATGGCGTAGTCATGGTGAAGAAATGGACTGCACCAACCAATGTGCGAAGCCAATGATGCAACTGCTCAGAAGCTTTTTGTGCACTGAAGCCTCTGTTGTTGCCCTTGCTCGTTCAACAAAGGCCCTATACAATTGAGCAAGCTTAAACTATGGTGGGTTAGTCCTTGTCGGATGGCCGTTCGGTCCCTCCGCCTCATGCCTCGGTCCTCGGTTTGATTATCATGTTGGGCATGGGCCTCGATCCGAAACCAAAGCCAAGACGCCAAGGTTCCGTGCGCCACCTCTAGGGTCCTTCAATGCAAATGGCTTCAAAGCCCACAACACTTTCTTTGTGAGCAAGAACCCCTACTCAAGGCCAAGAATATCATCGGATCGTTTCGGAGCTATCAACATGCTATTACTCCCGTTCGAGATCAAGGCATTTTTCCTCATATCGCCTCGACATGAAACCATTGGGACTGCCATGCTTAGAAGAAGCACCTTTCGTGATGCATATCGCCACTTTGTGACGGACAAAGAACATTGGAATGAGGAACTTTTGCTTCAATTATAGCACCCTCCACATTCCGGCTACTACGGGGATACAAAGACATGGGTTCTCGAGTGGATGACGGAAATGTTCATCATGAAGCCAAAGCTCTTGCGTCATTGAGCTTACAGCCTACCCACTCCGAGGCTTTGAACCTAATTGTCAACTCCACGCAATGCCTTTGGAGGCATCGTCCATAAGCGAGCCCGACATGGCGAGATGTTGAGCATGATGAAGCCTTTGCCACCGACATGAATACCCAAAGGAGTTCATTGTTGATGACCTTGAGTATCGCCTCGCACAATATATGACATCATCGGGAACTCTATGGCCTATCAAAGGGCATTATCATCGCAAAACTTGAAGGAGCCATGAAGACATTGGTCTTTTACATCCTCAATGGCATCAGCTTCAATGCACAGAATTCTTCATCCGAACGCGGTGCGTCGGTTCCGACCTTTTGGCCTGAAATTCTATGCTCCATGGGTCATCGCCTCATCAAGCTACACTGCTATCAACTATCAGCCCCTTCTTCAAATCATCGATCTTTCTACCCAAGGTTGATATGTCGTTGAAGCCATATACCCGAGCCTGCCAAAACGCCTCTTTGTCTTCAAAATGCAGATCACCATAGCTTCTCTCAACCCATGGAAGGCGTCCAAGCGTAACTCGTGTCTATCCAATGGCTGGGAACACTGTATGCCTAACCGTGCATAACGAAGCTCGAGAGCACAATTGCCCAAAGGCCTAAAAGCCTCGTGTCCTAAATGACGAAACTTCTTGTGGCTTGCATCGAAACAAGACAAGCATCACTTTTGGTTCAGCGGCGGATGCAAAGCCTCTTCGTGGATGTCAATCGCATTAATCTTGCCACCAAGAATGCTTTTGTCACTCACGAGACTCGTCGATCATGGAAGAGTTTGGCGCTGCTCGGTCTTTGAAGCAGATCTTCAAGGCGATGGCTTCATGAAATATTCAAGTTTGACTCCACTCCTCCATGGAATGCGGTCCCTCGTCGAACTCCTCCCTTGAAGACTCGACTATTCTTCCTCCCGGCAAGCCTGGAATGCCGAGTGATCGATGATGAAGCCGATGCTACTTCACCCCCAACGCACGCCGACCCGCACCAAGTTTCGCACCGCCAAACAACAACGACAACCCTGTTGCTTCACCTTCTCCATGAAAGCAAGTAGATGCTCTATGTCTTCAAACCTTTTTGGTCCTTCTTGACAAAGGGGAGAAGCATATGGTTTGATAGTCTTCAGCGGGTTCATATGGCGGTTGCTTTATTTTTCCTAGTGTTTACAACTCTGCTTTTGATACATTTGGTTCTTTGAGTTGTAACACTTAAACTTGATTTAATCGCTACTTATTTGCTTTTACGTGATGCGATGATAAATTCCGCTATGCGATGATAACTTCCACATTAGATCATTCTGCAGGCGTCCATTTTCATTTTGCATGTCATTCTCTTAGTTATATCATTTCATGCATGATGAATTATCTTCATAAGTTGAAGAGGATCTCCACAAGTACAACCTGCCATGTGCATTTGCATTCCAAAAGCAAATTGCTTATATGCACATCTTGAGGGGAGCCCTTGCCACTTATGAAGACAATACCTATCCTTTACAATTTCAGCATACTTTATCCCGTTGAAAGCGTCAACCAGTTTGTCATCAATCACCAAAGGGAGATTGTAAGTGCATCTAGTGCCACCCCTAGTTGGTTTTGGAGTATTGACGACAAATTTGGTTGAGGACTAATTGTTTGTAGAATTGCGGGATAAACAGTAGTGTCCCTCATTGATTCGGTTTACCTACGGAGATGAACCCTAAAATGTATGAAGACATTGGCGACAATGGTGGTATGTGAAGATATTCATATTGAAGACTATGACATGAGAAGACATTGAGTGAAGACTATGGGCCGAAGCGTGTCATTTTGTTGTTTTGTTTCTCTTCATTGTTGAGTCATAGGAACCACGTTCTGTTAAGTGGGGTCCAAGTGAACAAAGTCGAATGGTAAGTGATGCTCAACCCAAATCCTATGTCTTGACGAAGACAATGAGAAAAATCTTATCGAGCTGGATGAGTCGCTTTGCTTGTAGCCCAAGTAAAGTTGCCGTGTGTGTTTGAAATATGACCGTTGGAACACGTGTCGGTTCCTTAGTGACCGTCATTTTGGACATATCGGTCGGGTTGCCTAGTGGCTATAAATAGCCCACCCCTACACCATAAATTGGTGGCTGCTCGGAGTTAGTGCCGGCTTTTGTCGTTTGAGAGCAACCCACCCGAAGCCTTTGAGAGAGAGAAATCCTTGCGAGGACAAAGCCCAAACACCCGAGCCAAAGAGTGTTAGGCATCACTGAAGTCTTTACATGCGGACCAAGACTTATTACACTTGAGGACTGTGAATCCTCCGGCCGGTTAGGCGTCGCGTTCGAGCATCCAAGAGTCATTGTGGATCGCGGTGAACAAAGTCTGTGAAGGTTTGGAAGTCTACCTTGAAGACTTACCAGTGATTGGCGAGGACTGTGTCCTTAGCTCAAGGGAATAAGGTGAAGCGCGGTCTTGAGTTGAATCTCAGCCTCCCTAACGCGTCGATTGTCCGACAAGCTGGAACTGGTCCAACAAATCCTATGTATTCAACAAGTGGCTGGTTCTATCCTCTCCCTTCCTTTACTTAGAGTTTGTCTTCATGAAGTCATTGCCTATTTGTCGTACCTGTTTGACTTCATTACTTGACAACTATCGTTGGTTGGCTTCATACTATCTTCCATCCTGATCCTTACTACTAAGCTGCTATTAGTCTTTGTACTTTCACATTATTGTATACTTGAGTATGGTTTGCTTGTTGTAGTCTATCTACCGCTGCATATCAATTAGGTCAATTCTTTTGTTTGTCTTCGAAACTTCCACGTTTAGAAGACTTTCATAAAAATTTCCTATTCACCCCCCTCTAGTCGATAACTAGCACTTTCAATTGGTATCGAGCAAGGTACTCCCTTGTTACTGTGATTGATTTAACCACCGGAGCTTTAGCTATGTCGATGCAGGGATAATCAAAGTCTCCGCTGCTTGCCCGTGTTCGATGGGCTGAATATCCCTCTTGGAAGAATAAGATGCGCATGCATCTTGAAGCCATGATGTCGACCTACGGTATGTCGTCAAGAATGGCATTCCCAAAACTGGTGAAGGTGTCACCCTGCTGATGTCAAGAAGTTCATTCAAGCTGGACTCAACGCCAAGAACATATCATCGTGGTCATCGACCAAAGGACAGTATGGCCGTGTGAGTGCTCTGGAAGCGTCGAAGCTAGTGCAGGACTGGCTATCCAAGGTCAACGAGGCGTCTCAACGGAGAGATCAAAGGATCGGTGTTCTTCACAACCTCTTCAACCGCTTCAAGAGAAAGCGACAATCAAAATGTCCAGCTCACGTTTGATCGTCTCACCGACATCACAAATGAGCTTCGTGCTCTCGGTGCCACTGAGATTACCAAGCATGAAATCGTCAAGACACTCTGAGATCACTTGACGCTCCTTTGACACCCTTGCCCTCATGATACAAAGCATACGACTTCAAGACACTCGATCCGTCGATATACTTGAGAGGCTCAACACACATGAGTTCCACTTTACGAGAAAAGAGTATCTATGGTCCCAACTATGGCGAACTCGCTTTGAGGCAAAAGTTGTTTCCTCATCGAAGAAGAATCATTGCGGTTCGATGATCCACGAAGACATTGGAAAGGAACTTGCTTTCTTGTGAAGAAGTTCGAAGTTCACTAGAAGAAGGGCTTCATAAAGTCTTCACGGTCTAGCTCAAGAAATGATGAAGCTTCCACTCATGACCACAAGAAGAACATGTCACAAGTACAAGAAACACGGACACTATATATCGAGTGTCCAGTGGGACAATGAGAAGAAGAAGAAGAAGAGCAAGGAATATGATTACATGACAAGAAGAAGAAATCTTCAAAGTCTTCTTCCAAGTCCTCATCAAAGTCTTCATCTCATAAGAAGAGCTCATCTGGCAAGGCTCGTGCTTTTGTTGGCAAGGAAATGGATTGGAGGAGGAGTGCATACGAGGATGCGGAGGTGGAGTCGGAGAGAGTCGACCCAGTGTTGCAAGTCGGCTCTAGCCACGCCTATGTTGCCAAGTCCATCTTCAACAATGAAGACAATGACTTCCACACCAGCTGAAGGCATGACAAGGGCGACCCTGCTCCCACCTACTCCATGGCACGTGGTGCCAAGGTAAAATCACGTGATGCTTACTTTCAAACATCAAGTGAAGATGACTCGATTGTGAATCCAAGCCCAGCTACAAAACACCTAAAATTGCAACTAAACAACAAAAAGCTATGGAACATACTCAAAACTATTAGACAAAGCGATGACCTATTGAGCGCGGAAATGACACGTTCACAGTCCTTAGTTGAAGACATAAAAAATCTTCATGCTAAGTACCAAGAACTTAAAAGTCGTCATGAATCGCTCTCAACCACTCATGAAAAGCTCTCCTATGATTATCTTCAAAGGAAAGAGCTTGAGAAATTGAAGCGCTCATGAAGATCTTCAAAAACAATGAGTCACTTTGCGCTCAACAGATCAGTCCGCTCGGGATGGATTTGAACCACCATGTCTAAAATGCCTTGGCGTGATATTGTTACCTCTGTTCTGAATGTTCAACTGCTGCTCTTGTTGCATTGTCTTCAACTACTGATGTGGTAACTAACCCCTCGGAGGATATCACTACTATTGCTGATGAAAGTGCTAGGTTGAAGACATTGCTTGAAACAGGGATGTATAAAAGTCGAAAGGACATCGGACACTGCGATGTCCTCAAAAGCGATTCGAACCGAAACCCTAGGAAGAGGGTGTTGGGTTCGAGAGGAAAATGAATGTTGATGGTTCCCTTGGAAGCTTTGAAAGTATCCCAAAACCACATGGGTTGCTGCAAAGGGACCTTGGTGGATCCATCCACCTTATCTGGCTTTACGTGCTAATCCTATTATCATTGATGAATCCTTTGATGCAAACTATAAACTGTTCAAAAATCAGAATGGTGAAGTGTTTGCGGGTATATTGGTACTAACTGCGGAATGGACCACCTATGAAGAAGATCTGGGTTCCCAAAAGTTGTCTTGAGAATCTTCCGGTGGATGTGATCATGACACCACACAGAATGAAGACAAACCCGGACCTAAGGTCATATGGTCCAATGGCTTCAAGCAGACGAAGGCTCACAGAGTCATCCCTAACGCCAATGTTTTGTGGAAACCGTACTCAAATTTATGAATATGGCGTGTGTCTTCAAACCGCTATGTTTATAGAACTAAGAACTTTTTGCATATTCATATGAGTATCATTCATCTCGCAAGGCTATTTGCTAGGGCTCCAAAGCCAAAGTTCTCGAGATCTGCACTTAGACTCATTGCTTCTAAGCCACCCCGAAGATGTGGGTGGTTAAGAAGAATTAACTTTCTTTTGCAGGAAAGGGTCTCCAGCCGAAAATCAAAGGCATATGATGCTATTGCTGGGGACCTAAAACATCTTGTAGGGCGCAAGATCAAATGCCCAAATTGTCTCACTATGTATTTTGTTCCTGAATTGTTTGCCATTCATCCTATCAGTCCTAATCTTGGTTTGAGCTTCAATAATCCACTTGCCCGTCAAATGTTTATGCTTCACAATACTCTTGGTGAAGCCTATCCCCCTAACTATACTGTAGGGTATGACACCTCATGCTTGAATGGATTATGGACAGCGGATGCACTAATCATATGGTGATCGAAGTCTTCTCATGGACTCAACCTTCGTCCATCGGACAAGAGTCACATCACATTCTTGAACTGGTAAAAGCAAGGTATTGGGTCTAGGTGAGTTGCAATCTCAAAGGATCAACACATGGATAAAGTGATGCTTGTTGAATCCCTTTGTTTCAACAATGCTCTCAATGCTTTGTGACTTGAACATGATTGTGCTATTCGAGAATATCGTTGCCTTATACTAATGGAATATGACAAGTCTCTAGTCTTTGAAGGGTATCGGAAAGATGATCTATACATGGTAGATTTCTCGGCAGGTCCACACTTGCCGTATGTCTTCGAAAAGCTTGGAATCTTGGCTCCGGCATGGATGGGGCATCTTGGCATGAGGAACACACACATGAAGAAGAAGCATGTCATAGGCATCGAGGGTGTCAAGTTCAAGAAGGATCATTTGTGTGGTGCCTCTGAACTGGAAAGATGACTAGGGAAAAGCACCCGTCGAAGACAATCATGGCGACATCTCAACCCTTGAGCTGTTACACATGGACTTATTTGGCCCTACTCACTACTCTACCCTCACAACAATGCTTGTCTCTATGCCGTCATTGTTGATGACTACTCAAGATATACATGGGTGCACATAATTCTCTACAAGGCTGAAGTGCAAGATGTCTTGAGGGCAAATCAATCGAGCCATGAACAATTATGGCGTCAAGATCAACATTCCGAAGTACACGACTGAGTTCAAGAACACGGACTTGATCTTTATCTGGATACAATGGGAATCACTCATGAGTTTTCTGTCCATACACACCTCGCAAAATGGCATCATAGGCGTGAAAGAACCCTCATTGAGATGGCTCGAACAATGCTGCGAGTACAAGATGCCAAGAAAGTTCGGCTGAAGCTATTGATACAGCATGTCCGTCATCAACCGTGTTTACATCCATAAGCTCGAACAAAACATCCTATGAGCTCCTTCTTGGCAAGAAGCCAAATGTAAGCTACTTCAAAGTATTTGGAGCTAGGTGCTGGATCAAGGATCCCCATCACAAGTCAAATTTGCACCTAAAGCTCATGAAGGCTTCATGCTCGATTCTGAAAGGACTCGCACTTTTACGAGTCTTCAACCTCTATCTCTACAAAATCATCGAAGCGTGGACGTGCGATTTGATGAAACCAATGGTTCACAAAGAGAGCTCCTAAGTACACTAGGCACTCCGCCCATGAATCTATCAAGTGATGGGGCCCGGAGAAATCATCCTTCGAGCACAGCCTAAAGAGGAACTTATCATTTTGCACCTAACCAACCTGAAGACAATGCTCGATCGAAGATAATCCTCCCAATGATGACAATGATCAGCAAGAGCAAAGTCTTCGTCCAATTCATCCTCGAGTGCAAATGAAGTACAAATTGAGAAGATAATTGATGGCATCAATGCACTGGTCCCTTACTCGCTCAAAAGCAACCACAGTTAGCAAATTTCTGGACACTTTTCTTTTGTGTCAATATAGAACCCAAAAGTAGCGAAGCCTTTATGGAACCTGAATGGATACA
>JAHIAM010001059.1:0-28661 GCA_021605205.1 Aegilops longissima | reverse complement strand
TTTTATCACACTCTGGTGATTTTAACAATTATTTTCGTGAACAGAAAGTTTCTGGAATTTTCTGCAAGATCAAATGACTATCATCCAAGAAGATCCTATAGGTTTAACTTGGCACAAACACTAACTAAAACATGAAAACACATCTAACCAGAGGCTAGAACAAATATTTATTCCTAAATAGAAGCAAAAGCAAAAACTAAAATAAAATTGGGTTGCCTCCCAACAAGCGCTATCGTTTAACGCCCCTAGCTAGGCATAAAAGCAAGGATAGATCTAGGTATTGCCATATTTGGTAGGCAATCCATAAGTGGCTCTCATGATAGATTCATATGGTAATTTTATTTTATTCCTAGGGAAGTGTTCCATGCCTTTCTTTAATGTAAATTGAATCTAATATTCCTTCCTTCATATCAATAATTGCACCAATCGCTCTAAGGAACGGTCTACCAAGAATAATAGGACATGAAGGATTGCAATCTATATCAAGAACAATAAAATCTACGGGCACATAGTTCCTATTTGCAACAATAAGAACATCATTAATTCTTCCCATAGGTTTCTTAATAGTGGAACTGCAAGGTGCAAGTTTAAAGAGCAATCATCAAAATCACGGAAACCTAGCAAATCGCACAAAGTTTTTGGAATCGTGGAAACACTAGTACCCAAATCACACAAAGCATAGCATTCATGATATTTAATCTTAATTTTAATAGTAGGTTCTCACTCATCATAAAGTTTTCTAGGATAGAAACTTCCAACTCAAGCTTTCCTTCATAAGATTGCATCAAAGCATCAACGATATGTTTGGTAAAAGCTTTATTTTGACTATAAGCATGAGGAGAATTTAGCACGGATTGCAACAAGGGAAATACAATCTATCAAAGAGAAATTATCATAATTAAATTCCTTGAAATCCAAAATAGTGGGTTTATTAACATCTAATGTTTTGATTTCTTCAATCCCACTTTTATCAATTTTAGCATCAAGATCTAAAAACTCCGAATTTTTGGAACGCCTTCTAGGTAAAGGTGGATCATATTCAGTCCCATCATTATCAAGATTCATATTGAAAAACAAAGATTTAATAGGGGACACATCAATAACTTTTAGATCTTCATCTTTATTTTCATAGAAATTTGAAGATCACGCTTTCATAAAACAATCTTTCTTAGCACGCATCCTAGCGGTTCTTTCTTTACACTCATCAATGGAAATTCTCATGGCTTTGAGAGACTCATTGATATCATGCTTAGGAGGAATAGATATAAGTTTTAAAGAATCAACATCAAGAGAAATTCTATCAACGCTCCTAGCCAATTCATCAACTTTAAGAATTTTCTCTTCAAGCAAAGCATTGAAATTCTTTTGCTAATTCATAAACTCTTTAACACTAGTCTCAAATTCAGAGGGCATCTTATTAAAATTTCCATAAGAATTGTTGTAGGAATTACCATAATTATTAGAGGAATTGCTAGGATAAGGCCTAGGATTAAAATTTCCTCTATATGCTGCTTGTTGCCAAAATTATTCCTACCAACGAAATTCACATCCAAAGATTCATTATTATTCTCAATCAAAGTAGACAAGGGCATATCATTAGGATCAGAAGAAACACTTTTACTAGCAAATAATTTCATAAGTTCATCCATCTTTCCACTCAAAACATTAATTTCTTCTATCGCATGCACTTTTTATTAGTAGATCTTTCAAAGGTGCCATTGAGAATAATTAACCATAATATTATCTAGGAGTTTAGTAGCTTCTCCTAAAGTGATTTCCATAAAAGTGCCTCCTGCGGTCAATCTAAAAGATTTCTAGAAGCAAAATTCAATCCGCATAATTTTTTGTATAATCATCCACAAATTCAAACCATGTGTAGGGAAATTACGATCATTAATTTCATTCTCTCCCAAGCTTGTGCAACATGTTCATGATCAGGTTGCTTAAAATTCATAATATCGCTTCTAAGAGAGATGATCTTAGCGGGAGGAAAATACTTGGAGATAAAAGCATCTTTGCACTTATTCCAAGAATCAATACTATTTTTAGGCAAAGACGAAAACCAAGCTTTAGCACGATCTCTGAGAGAAAAAGGAAATAGCTTCAATTTAACAATATCATTGTCAACATCTTTCTTATTTTGCATATCACACAAATCAACGGTTATTTAGATGAGTAGCGGCATCTTCACTAGGAAGGCCGCTAATTGATCTTTCATGGCAAGATTCAACAAAGCAGCATTGATTTCACAAGATTCAAGTATCGGTAAGAGGAGCAATCAGAGTGCTAAGGAAATCATTATTGTTGGTATTGGTAAAGTCACATAATTTGGTATTATCTTGAGCCATCATGACAAGCAAGCAATCCAACACACAAAGAAACAAAAAGCAAGCTTAAAAAGAGGCGAACTAAAAGAGAGGGCGAATAAAACGACAAGGGTGAAGTGGGGAGAGGAAAACAAGAGGCAAATGGCAAATAATGTAATGCAGGAGATCCGTGTTTGTGATGGGTACTTGGTATGCGATGACCCACAAGTATAGGGGATCTATCGTAGTCCTTTCGATAAGTAAGAGTGTCGAACCCAACGAGGAGCGTAGGAAATGATAAGCGTTTTCAGCAAGGTATTCTCCGTAAGTACTGAAATAAGTGGTAACAGATAGTTTTGTGATAGGATAATTTGTAAGGAGCAACAAGTAACAAAATTAAATAAAGTGCAGCAAGGTGGCCCAATCCTTTTTGTAGTAAAGGACAAGCCTGGACAAACTCTTATATAGAGAAAAGCGCCCAACGACACATGGGAATTATCGTTGCTAGTTTTCATCACGCTCATATGATTCGCGTTCGTACTTGATAATTTGATATATGGGTGGACCGTGCTTGGGTGCTATTCTTACTTGAACAAGCATCCCACTTATGATTAACCTCTATTGCAAGCATCCGCAACTACAACAAAAGTATTAAGGTAATCCTAACCATAGCATGAAACATATGGATCCAAATCAGCCCTTACGAAGCAACGATAAACTAGGGTTTAAGCTTCTGTCACTCTAGCAACCCATCATCTACTTATTACTTCCCAATGCCTTCCTCTAGGCCCAATAATGGTGAAGTGTTATGTAGTCGACGCTCACATAACACCACTAGAGGCTAGACAACATACATCTCATCAAAATATCGAATCTAATACCAAATTCACATGACTACTAATAGCAAGACTTCTCCCATGTCCTCGTGAACAAACGTAACTACTCACAAAGCATATTCATGTTCATAATCAAAGGGTATTAATATGCATAAAGGATCTGAACATATGATCTTCCACCAAATAAACCAACTAGCATCAACTACAAGGAGCAATCAACACTACTAGCAACCTACTAGTACCAATCCCGAACTTGGAGACAAGAATTGGATACAAGGGATGAACTAGGGTTTTGAGAGGAGATGGTGCTGGTGAAGATGTTGATGGAGATTTCCTCTCCGATGAGAGGAGCGTTGGTGATGATGATGGCGATGATTTCCCTCCCGGAGGGAAATGTCCCCGCAGTAACAGCTCTCACGGAGCCCTAGATTGGTTCCACTAAGGTTCCGCCGTGGCGGTGGAGTCTCGTCCCAAAGGTTGCTTATGATTTTCCCTTGACGAAGACTTCATATAGCGTAAGATGGCCACCGGATAGCTAATGGGGGCCCACAAGGCAGGGGGCCGCGCCCCACCCTCGTGGCAGTGGGGCCCTCTCTGCGTGCATTCTTCTCGCTCAATATTTTTATTATTTCAAAAATAACTTTCGTGGAGTTTCATGACTTTTGAGTTGTGCAAAATAGGTCTCTAATATTTGCTCCTTTTCCAATCCGAATTCCAGCTTGTCGACATTCTCCTCCTTATGTAAACCTTGTAAAATAAGAGAGAATAGACATAAGTATTGTGGCATAACGTAATAACAGACCATAATGCAATAAATATCGATATAAAAGCATGATGCAAATGGACGATCAACTCCCCAAGCTTAGACCTCGCTTGCCCTCAAGCTTAAAGCCGATGACGATAAATATGTCCACATGTTTAGAGGTAGAGGTGTCGATAAAATAAAATACGGACATGAGGGCATCATGATTATTTTCATAACAACAACATAAAAGGATATTGTCATATGATTTCTTATGCTCAAGTAATAATCTATTCACAATGCCAAGTATGAATCGAAACTTTATTGAGAACTAACAAACTATAATCTCACCATTGAAGCAATTGCAATTTATCATAACATCGTAAATAGTCTATGTCGAGCTTTCTAGCAAGTCCACATACTCAACTATCATTTAGTCTTTCATAATTGCTAACACTCACGCAATACTTGTGGTTATGGAGTTTTAATCGGACACAGAGAAAGATAGGGGCTTATAGTTTCGCCTCCCAACCTTTTACCTCAAGGGTAATGTAAACAATAACTCATGCTGACTTACATCCAATTAGATATATCTATCAGGATCTTTCCAACACCCTGTTCTTGCCAAAGGATAAAATGTAAAAAGGAAAGGTGAAGATCACCATGACTCTTGCATAAGGTAGAAGATAATAATAACAGATAGGCCCTTCGCAGAGGGAAGCAGAGGTTGTCATGCGCTTTTATGGTTGGATGCACAAAATCTTAATGCGAAAGAACGTCACTTTATATTGCCACTTGTGATATGAACCTTTATTATGCAGTCCATCGCTTTTATTTCTTCCACATCACAAGATCTTATAAAGCTTATTTCCTCCACACCAATCAATCATACATATTTAGAGAGCAATTTTTATTGCTTGCACCGATGACAACTTACTTGAAGGATCTTACTCAATCCATAGGTAGGTATGGTGGACTCTCATGGCAAAACTGGTTTGAGGGTTTTTGGAAGCACAAGTAGTATCTCTACTTGGTGCTTAGAATTTGGCTAGCATGAGGGGGAAAGGCAAGCTCAACATGTTGGATGATCCATGACAATATACTTTATCTCAGGTATTAGAAAACATAACTCATTACGTTGTCTTCCTTGTCCAACATCAACTCTTTAGCATGTCATATTTTAATGAGTGCTCCCAATCATAAAAGATGTCCAAGATAGTATATTTATATGTGAAACCTCTCTTTCTCTATTACTTCCTATTAATTGCAACGATGACCAAAGCTATGTTTGCCAACTCTCAACAATTTTAATCATCATACTCTTTCTATGTGAAGTCATTACTCCAATAAGATCAATATGATCTCTATTTCTTTTATTATTTTTCTCTTTCTTTTATTCACTCAAGATCATGGCAAAATAATCAAACCCTTGACTCAACACTAATCTTTATTATATAGCTCACGGACTCGATTACATAGAGGGATCATAAAGCAAAACTCAAAACTAGATCATACCAAAAACTTTATTCTACTAGATCAAGATACTACTAAATAGGATCGAACTAAGAAAAACGGTAAAGAGAGGAGATGTGGTTGTGATACGATACCGGGGCATCTCCCCCAAGCTTGGCAGTTGCCAAGGGGAGTGCCCGTTCCCATGTGATTATGTCTCCTTCTTTGTTGGTGATGAAGGTGGAGGTGATGATGGATAGTCGCACATCGAGCGTAAGAGGTCCTCCAGCTTGTGAATAATGCCCTTGAGTGCAACGATATGCTCCTTCAACGAAATATTTTCACATGTGAGATACTTGTATCAGACACGAGCTAACTCAATCATCTTGAAAGCTTCGATCTCGGTTGGGGTAAGAAGATTGTGATCAAGTTGAAGGATGTCTTCACGCCGGAGCTTGATCCTCCGTGACCTTCTTGATCCCTTCATCCTTGTTGATCTCCATGGGTTCTTCCTCCTCAGCTCTATCTTCATTAGCCAAGCATCGCTGTCACCATTGTTGGAGGAGGGGATGACATGATGCCCGCCTTGACAACCCCGATGTAAAACAGCTCAAACAAGAACAGAGGATAATTGCGTGATACGGAGTCAAACCTTGGGAGATTATATAATGAATTTTACCGACCAAAATACGCACTGCAAGAAAACGGAGTCCGAGAGCACACGAGGTGCCCACGAGGTAGGGGGCGCCCAGAGAGAGTAGGGCGTGCCTCCACCCTCGTGGAGCCCTCGTGTCCTTCCCGGACTGCTTCTTATTTTTCTATTTTCTAAATATTCCAAAATAGAGAAATATTGCCATAAAATTGTTTTGGAGTCGGTTTACTTACCGCACACATACCTATTCCTTTTCGAGTCTAAAACGCTCCTAAAGTGTCCCTTATGTATTCCTCCGGGTTACGGTTTCAATAACATTGGTTTCAACATTTATGGGATTACCTGAGATATAATCTTTGATTCTTTGACCGTTCACCACCTTTGGATTTGTGCCTTCGAAGTTGTTAATTTTTAAGGCACCGAAACGATAGACCTCCTCGATAACGTAAGGGCCTTCTCATTTAGAGAGAAGTTTTCCTGCAAAAAATCTTAAACGAGAGTTGTATATCAATACATAGTCACCTACATTAAACTCACGCTTTTGTATCCTTTTGTCATGCCATCTTTTAACTTTCTCTTTAAACAACTTGGCATTTTCATAAGCTTGGGTTATCCATTCATCAAGTGAGCTAATGTCAAATAACCTCTTCTCACCGGCAAGTTTGAAATCATAGTTGAGCTCTTTAATGGCCCAATAATCCTTGTGTTCTAGTTCGAGAGGTAAGTGACATGCTTTTCCATAAACCATTTTATATGGAGATATACCCATAGGATTTTTATATGCAATTCTATAGGACCATAATGCATCATCAAGTTTCTTGGACCAATTCTTTCTAGACCTATTAATGTCTTTTGCAAAATTAATTTGAGTTCCTATTACTCAATTCTACTTGACAACTAGACTGTGGGTGATAAGGAGATGCAATTCTAAGATTAACATCATACTTAACAAGATTTTACGGAAAGCACCATGAATAAAATGTGAACCACCATTAGTCATTAAATTTCTAGGACTCCAACCTCGGAAAAATAACTTCTTTAAGCATCTTAATAGAAGTGTTATGATCAACACTACTAGTTGGAATAGCTTATACCCGCTTAGTAACATAATCAACAACAACTAAAATATGTGTATATCCATTAGAGGCAGGAAAAGGTCCCATATAATCAAAACCCCAGGACATCAAATGGTTAAATAACGAGTGAATAATTCATAGGCATTTCTTGACGCCTACTAATGTTACCAATTCTTTGACATTCATCACAAGATAAGACAAACTTACGTACATCCTTGAAGAGAGTAGGCCAATAAAAACCGGATTGCAATACCTTATGTGCAGTTCTATCTCCAAAGATGGTGTCCTCCATATGCTTCAGAGTGACACTTATGAGGATCTGCTCTGCTCATGCTCGTGTACACAACGATAATAACACCATCTACTCCTTCTTTATAAAGATGTGGTTCATCCCAAAAGTAATGTCTCAAATCATAGAAAACTTTCTTTGCTGGTATGTGAGACTAGGTGGTATAAATTTAGCAACGATGTAATTAGCATAATCAGATACCAAGGAGTACTACGAGAGGCATTTATGACATTTAATTGTTCATCAGGAAAGCTATCGTCAATAGGTAGTGGGTCATCAAGAACATTTTCTAACCTAGATAAGTTGTCTGCAACGGGGTTCTCAGCTCCCTTTCTATCAACAATATGTAAATCATATTCTTGTAGCAGGAGAACCCATCTAATGAGTCCAGGTTTAGCATCTTTCTTTTTCATAAGATATTTAATAGAAGCATGATCCGTGTGAATAGTTACTTTAGAATCAACAATATAAGGCCTGAACTTATCACAAGCAAATACGACTGCTCAGAATTCTTTTTCAGTAGTAGCATAATTTCTCTGAGCATTATCTAGAGTTTTACTTGCATATTGAATAACATTTAGTTTCTTATCAACTCTTTGCCCTAGAACAGCACCTACAGCATAATCACTAGCATCACACATAATTTCAAAGGGTTAATTCCAATCAGGTGGCTGGACAATAGGTGCAGAGATCAATGCTTTCTTAAGTATTTCAAATGCTTCTACACAATCATCATCAAGGAGAAATGGTATATCTTTTGTAATAAATTAGTCAGGGCCGAGAAATTTTGGAGAAGTCCTTAATGAACCTCCTATAAAATCCGCGTGACCAAGGAAACTTCTTATACCTTTGATGTCCTTGGGGATGGCATCTTCTCAATAGCATCAACTTTAGCTTTATCAACTTCAATACCTCTTTCGTAAACTTTATGCCCCAAGACAATACCTTCATTAACCATAAAGTGGCACTTTTCCCAATATAATACAAGATTAGTTTCTTCACATCTCTCAAAACTCGATCAAGGTTGCTCAAGCAATCATCAAAAGAGGATCCATAAATGGAGAAATCGCCCATGAAAACCTCACAAATCTTTTCACAAAAGTCGAGAATATAGCCAGATGCATCTTTGATAGGTAGCAGGTGCATTACATAAACCAAAAGGTATACGCCTATAAGCAAAAGTACCAAAAGGGCAAGTAAAAGTAGTTTTGATTAATCATTGGTGACACTGTATTTGAGAGAAACCAGAATATCCGCCTAGAAAGCAAAAGTTTGTATGTTTGCATAATCTTTCTAGCAGTTGATCGATAAAAGGTAAGGGTAATGATCTTTCTTAGTAGCTTTATTTAATTTGCGGAAATCAATTACCATCCTATAACCTGTAATAATTCTTTGGGAATCAATTCATCTTTATCATTAGGAACAACAAGAATACCTCCTTCTTAGGGACACAATGGACATGACTTACCCAATCGACTATCAAGAACGAGATAAATTATACCTGCCTCCGTAAGCTTTAGTATTTCTTTTCTTACCACTTCTTTCATTGTCGGTGTACTAGAGTAGGGTACCCTAGCACCTAACTCGCAGACGACAGCTGCAAAGACCCCGCAGGTGGCTGGCTTGGTGACCGCCAAGATCCTCAGCAGCTCCTTTGGAGCCATTCGAGAACAAAGCAATCAAGACCCCGGCAAGAGGAGCTTGCCGGGAAGGCCACTCAAGGCACGAAGGAAATAAGGCCCCGGCAAGAGGAGCTTGCCGAAGGCTTGGTGAGCGACAAGCTCCCGAAGCGACAAGAACCTTGCCGCTGCAAGGTGCTCACCGCGCAGTAACCTCTCTCATCTCCGCCCACTCATCCGCCAACGTGTCGCCATGGGACTTTCCAAGCACGCTGTCGACGGGCTGTGCAGCAGCTGGGAGCAGCGATAAGTGGCGCCGACAAGCTACCATCGTGGCAAACGGAGGCGCACTTGAAGGTCCCCTTATAATCGCTCAAAGCGATCGAGACAGCATTTATGACTCTTGTCCCTTGCCGCCGAGTTAGGTATAGATCATCAGACACCGTATAAAGCGGTGTACCAACCTCTGTTTTACTATCTTACCCTTGTCTACTTGCCACATGTGGTGACCCCTTGTGCCTATAAAAGGAGGCCCAAGTGCAACGTAGAAAGGGTTTGGTTCAGCTCCGGCTTAGGGCATTCGACTCATACGAAGCCACACTCATTCAGGCTAGGTTTTGTAGCTCCCATTGCTCCCTAGCAAGAACACAATATAATCCACAAAGCAGCAGAGGAGTATTATCTCCGGAGAGCTCCGTAGCTGGGTAATCTGCTCGCAGCGCCGCTTCGATCCGCTTTGTGCAATCTCCGCCCCCTCCGAACCACAAGGGACCCAGGTCCCATAGGTGTTCGTGGGCCACGATCAGCTTCCCCGACATCTCTGGCGCGCCAGGTAGGGGTCGAACCTACGGCCTTCCGCTAATGTTCCCGCAGTGGTAGATGAGCCTTTAGTCCTTGTTGTCGAGCCACGTGCTCCAAAGATGGGCGCAAAGAAATCGCCCATTTCTTCAGACAGAGAACTTCCCAAGAGCAAGAAGAAGCGGAAAAAGTAGCCCGACAATAAGTATGTACCAGTTTGTTGACAACATCCTGCATGTAAGAAGACTCAACGGTGTGAAATATTGAAGTGCATTTGCCGGATGATGGATGAAGCTGTTGGCGAGATACATGGAGGCATATGTGGTCACCACATTACAAGAAGAGCACTTGCCGCAAAGCTTTCCGCAAGGTTTCTTCCGCCGAAGCCCTCCAGATGCAACCGCACAAGTAACAAAGTGTGAAGCGCTGGCCCATTCCAAACAGATACACCAACCAGCTCAAGCTCTCCAGACGATCCCTTTATCCCGGCCCTTTTCGGTCCGGGGCTCGACATCTCGCCCTTCCCCGAAGCTGTCGGGGCTTTGAGTACTTGTACGCCGTAATCGACAAGTTCACAAAGTGGCCGAAGTGGAACCAGAAGGAAGGTGACAGACAATCAGCAGTCAAGTTCTTCAGTCAATTGTTTGCCGCTTTGGGACTCCTAACCGGATCATCACCGACAACAAAGACGCAGTTCACAAGCCGCACCTTCATGCAAGACGCCCAAGATCTTACGCCAAGATCTGCTTTGCTTCGCTGCTCATCCGAGAAGCAACGGTCAAGCGAGAGAGCAAACGCTGAAGTGCTGCGGGACTCAAGACCGTAACTTTCGATAGGCTGCGCAAGTGCGGAAGAAATCGGATCGAGGAGCTGCCGGTGGTTCTTTGGTCGATCAGACGACGCCAAATCGAGCCACCGCCGCACACCTTTTGCTCTAGTCTATGGAGCAGAGGCAGTTCTCCGCACGGAACTCAGATACGGGTCACCTCGAGTGCTCGCTATGATGAGCTTGAGCAAGAGCAGCTGCGATAAGATGACACGCTGCCTCGAGGAGGATCGCCTTCAGCTGTCAGACGAGCTGCTCGTTATCAGCAAGCTTTGCGCCGCTACCATAGCCGCAGTTAATGCCGGCTTCGAGGAAGGCGACCTTGTTCTTCGCGCTCAATCCTCCAAGAATTCCAACAAGTTGACGCCAAGCGGGAAGGCCTTATCGGGTGAAACGAGTCACTAGGCCCGGCGCTGTCCGCTTTGAGACCAAGATGGCGCTCCGTGAGCAATTCCTGAATATAGAGCATCTTCGCAAGTTTTACCCATGAGGCGCGGTTGCCGGAACCCGTTCCACAACCACCCTTTTGTACAAGTCTTGCCGCTGTTGCATGTAATCCTTTGAACAAAGCCGGGCGCAGACCCCGTGCATCATTAAAGCCTATGTGTTGCGCACAACTTGTCAATACATGCTCTCATAATCTTATATGCATGTGTTTACTAACATTTTGTGCAGCATCCACACCCGATAAGCGATGACGATCCACTAGGCTCCATAACTTTATTTTCTCTTCTTTCTTCTCAAACAAGAAGAAGATTCATCCACCCACAAGTTAACCGGGGAAGGAGAAGATAATTGTGTGGGCCGCCGGTGTGGGCCGCCAAGCGTCGCTCGAGGAACTATCGCCTTGCCGGGAAATGGACAACAGAGAAGCTAAGTTGCTAAGTTTAAACGACCAGTTTTAACATTTTAAGTTATCTTCCTCGAACGATAGTACTTTGTATGGAAAACCTGTGCGCTGAGGAACCGACTCATGATTAGCTTGCGCCTTACTTTGTTTCGAGTCCGCTCAACAACTTAAGTGTGTTGCAACTAGTTGCGATAAGGTTGCTTTGTCGGAGGCGGCATCGCCAAAGAGCTGCTGAAGTTCCGACTCAAAGCCGCAAAGGTGTTCGTGACCGACAAGTTCCCTAAAAGCGAGGGCATAAACATACAAGGGAAGAAATCGAGTAAAGGAAATAACATTGCATTCGATTGCCTAAGATAGTGTATATTACATAATAACTTGTCGCGGATCTAATAGATTTTTCACCTAAACATGATCTACAAATAAAAGAGAAAGATAAGCTTACGGCCTAGTCCACGCGGGTCGCCATCGAGCCTCTTGACTCGCTCACCCTGTCCACAATGGGTGCGATAAGGGCCTTGAGCACTTCAACATCAGCAGATGGAGGCAGAGACTTGAGGACTTTGGTGAAATCGACGCCTGGGTTCCGAAGGCCACTTTCATCAAGACCTTCCGAGAGCCCGACGCAAACTTGGCGCGACTCCGCCGGGCTTGCTTTGGGATCTCCTCCCGAGTCACTGGAGACCCACAAGACGCTTCTTGAAGAACAGGCTGAGTTTGACGCTGGGTTGGAGGTTCTCATCGTGGAGTACCTAAGATCCACCATCCCCACCCATCACTGCTATGGATGCCGGGCGGTGTCCACAAGACCTTCCGCCCAAAGGCATTATGCTATCTCGAGATTATTCTGGGCAGTCACAGATTCGACAAGTTCTTCATTGGCCTTGATCTTCTCCAAGAGGCCCGCTTCCGCCTCCTTGGCGCCTTCCAACGCCTCCGCCAAGGTGGTCGATTTCAGCTCCAGATCCGCTTTGAGTCCTTGGCGGCATCGATCTCCTTGATCTTTTCAGCGGCGACCTTGCAGCTTCGCCGAGGGTGTAGGCGCCCTTCCGGCCAAGGCTTCAACCCGGCGACCTCCTCGGCGCTTTTTGGAGGGTGGACTCCAGCTGAGCCACCTCGCCTCCAATGCCCTCTTGGCGGCCTCGGCAGCCGCAGCAGCATCCTTTGCCTCCTGGTGGCCCGCCAATCGCTTGCTCGCAAGACGGCGAGATCTTCCTCATAGCTGTCGAGGTTGATCTTCCGCTGCGCCACCTCTTCTTCTGCTGGAGAGCTTCGCCGGCAAGCCTCTCGCTGCTCCTCGACCTCGCCTTTCTCCAAGATGAAGGCCGTGGCGCCTCAGCAAGCTGCTCCGCGCCTCGCTATATCCCGGAGAGTTTTTGTTGGCGCCGCGGAGCTCTTCCGCTTTCTCCAAGTCAGCTCCCGCCGCGACAAGCGCCTCCTCGACTCCAGCTTGGCTTGTCGGGCGCGGTAGAGCGACAACAACCTCCTTAGCAGCTGCTCCTCTTCAGCTCACCGCTGCTGCTCGGAGCATCGACCAGCGACAACCGCGGAGGCAAGCAGTTCCGCTGTCAAGGTATCCCCTCGCCGGTGCCCCGAGCTTGATGCCCATGGGAGCTTGATAAAGACACCTCACCGCCTTCGATAGGCGCCGGGCTGGGGCTCTTCGAGTCTGTGCGGCGTCGGTGGCAGGAGGATCGGCGGTCGGTAGCGCCTGGCGCTCCTCGACCTCAGGCCATCAAGCGATCGCCAGATTCTCCCCACCTCAAGGCCAAGAGCCTTGGCGGCCTCCTCACCGGCGGGCTCCGTCCACGCCACCTCCTCCTCCATGTTGGCGGCGTCGACATTGTCGCCATGAGGCCCTCCTCGCCGGCAGCCTCGGCTCCATCGGATCTCCGGCAGATGGATCTGATGGTCAAGAAGAAAGAACAAGTCAAGCAAATGTTCAAAGAGAAGAACAGAAGAAAAGAGAATCCAAGGAGATTTTCAAACAAGAAAATTACCTCGCAGTGGGATCTGTTGCCGCTGTCTCCACAACCGGAGGGTCGCCGGCGCTGGCCCTTGTCGGGAAGCTCCTTGTCGGAGAGGCCTCTTGCCGGAGAGCGCCCTTGGCGGAGAGTTCTCCTTGGCAGCAGAGTTGAAGCAAGCAAACTTCGGGAGTGACCTCCTGCTTCCCGATGAGGCTGCTCTGCTCCTACATAATTCAACAAACCAGATATCAAGGATTTGAGAAGCACCCAAGCACACCTAACCATGAGAAGTAAACCAAACACTTACGCTTAGGGCTGTGCTGGGGCTGCTCTGATGAAGGGTTGCCGGATCCGCAAGGGAGTTCCAGACGTGCTCTCGTCGCCATTGGGGAATCATCTCAAACAACAACCACCGGGTCTTGGCCTCTTCGACGCCCTCCGAGCTAGCGGCCCAAGAAGGAGAAGGTTCGAGTGAAGCCACCAGATATAAGAAAAGCAATAAATTGAAGGGTTACAAGTAGCAGCGACAAGATCTTACTCTTCCTCTTCTTCCTGAGCTGAGGGCGGAGAGATCAAATTCCGCCCGCCGATTTAATTGGAGGAGAAGATTCCCTTGACGCTGGCGGATGCAGGGGCCGCGACTGTCAAGACCCCGCCCCGCTGTTGTGGCGGCAGGAGGCGCCCCGCTGGCAACAAAGCTTGCCGCGTGGAGCTGCCGGGCGGCGAGGCGGCTGTTAATGCCCGCGCCCCGCCACTTCTCCGGTTTTGGAGGCTTCTCCTTGGCGGGCCGCTGGCTCCTCCCGCGCAAGCTGCTTGACGGCGGAGGGAAGCGCCACCAGCCGGCTCTTCCGGATTGACATCGGCTCGCCTGTTCCTCCTCACCGCAAGCTCTTCTCGGTCGGCAAGGCTTGCCGCCGGCTGTTTCCGCCTCGACGGTAAACCCAAACACACCGGCAGCGGCAGCTTCGCCGCCTCCAACCTTGTGGCGATGCGCCGCCATCTCCGATTGGTGGTGTCGCGGTGAGCCATCTCTCGCCGTCGGGCGCGGATCGGCACTTCCACCAAATTGTCGAAGAACTGCTGCACGACGACGCCGGGCGGGTTCCTCGCTGTTGGAACGATTCCATGGGAATCGCACAACGGCATCATCGCTGCTGATGTCGCTGTTAATGCGAGTTGTTGCACAAGGCACGACTTCGGCAACATGCACCACTCGGGTGATCCGATCGGCTTGAACAACTCCCGCAGATGCCGTCCAGCTCCAAGGTAGTAAAATTCCAGTTCAGACCGGCGCAGCCTCATGATGTCCGCCGATTTTGAATTCCAAGCAGGCCTTCTCCTCTCCGCAAGGGCGCTAATGCGGCGAAGGAAGTCCGCGCCAACAGCTCCTACGGTAAGCCCTGCTTGCCGGAGACGCAAAATCCTAGTCACGACAATCTTTAACTTGTCGTCCTCCGGCGCCAAGTTGCTCCAATCATTGCCGCGCACTATGGGAGTTTGGCGCAGGGCGGTGAAAGGCTGTGGCTCCTCTTCTAAGATCCAACACCAGTCAGCTCTCCACTCCTCCCACTTACTACGCAACTCTCCGTCAAGATACGCTTCCTTCTTGCCGATCCTAGAGACCCATGCAATCCCTCCGGCAAGCGGCTCTCCTCTCTCTATGCGGGGCATGAAGTAATGGCGGAAGAGTGCTACATTTGGGTGGACCCCGACAAAGTTCTCGCAGAGGTGTGCGAAAACGGCCGAGGTGAGGACGGCGTTGGGGGTGAAATCAAGGAGGCGGAGGCCATATGTGTTCATGACATCACGAAGAATTAGAAAAGGCGCAGAGCCCGCAGTGGAAGAAAAGCACGAAGAAAGGGTACCATGGAAACCTTCTCGGATGTGGCGGCGGAGATGACTCTCGTGCTGGTGCGCCCGGTCTCCGCCGACCGTAAGAGATAGTACAGCTCCTGCAGCTCCTTCCCTGCTGCTGTGGGATCAAGAGGGCCCGCTCCTTCCGCAGGCCATGAGCTGCCGCGCCGCCGATTTCACGCCTTTCCCTTGTCGGCCTTCTGAGCCATGGGAGAGGTGGTGGAGGAGGATGACGGCGCAGGCACCGGTGGCAATGGAGGGGCGGAGCGCCGCCTTTGGGCTCGAGAAGAAAGGGGAAGCGACGGGGTTTCGGACGTGACATCAATGGCAAGTGGGCGCCCTGCCCTGTCCCCCGCTATAAAGAGGGAGAGGGGGGCGCCTCCGATTTTTCCATTAAAGAAAGCCCCATGATCTCCCCACGACGCCACGTCCGGTGCGTGACGCTCGTGGGAGGGGTGGTGGGTCCAAGGCAGTAATGGCGAATCTGCACCAAGGCGTGCGTGCGCAATCGCTTTTGGGCCTAGCCCAACAGAGCTTACGCTGCAGGTGGCCCAGCCCTGGGGCTCCTGCTGGTGTACTAGAGTAGGGGTACCCTAGCACCCGAACTGCACGGACAGTTGCAGCACCCCGTGGCAGGGCTGGCTTGGTGACCGCCAAGATCCTCAGCAGCTCCTTTGGAGCCATTCGAGAACAAAGCAATCAAGACCCCGGCAAGAGGAGCTTGCCGGGAAGGCCACTCAAAGCATGAAGGAAATAAGGCCCCGGCAAGAGGAGCTTGCTAGGAAGGCTTGGTGAGCGACAAGCTCCCGAGCGCGACAAGAACCTTGCCGCGGCAAGGTGCTCACCGCGGCAGGTAACCTCTCTTCATCTCCGCTCCAGCTCATCCGCCAACGTGTCGCCATGGGACTTTCCCAAGCACGCGTGTCGACGGGCTGTGCAGCCAGCGGGGAGCAGCGATAAGCGGCGCTGACAAGCTACCATCGTGGCAAACGGAGGCGCACTTGACGGTCCTCGTTACTGTTCAGCGATCGAGACGGGCATTTATGACTCTTGTCCCTTGCCGCCGAGTTAGGTATAGATCACTGACACCGTATAAAGCGTGTACCAACCTCTATTTTACTATCTTACCCTTGTCTACTTGCCACATGTGGTGACCCCTTGTGCCTATAAAAGGAGGCCCAAGTGCAACGAGAAAGGGTTCGGTTCAGCTCCGCTTAGGGCATTCGACTCATAATGGCCACACTCATTCAGCTAGGTTTTGTAGCTCCCATTGCTCCCTAGCAAGAACACAATATAATCCACAAAGCAGCAGAGGAGTATTATCTCCCGAGAGCTCTCAAGCTGGGTAATCTGCTCGTGTGCATCGCTCGATCCGCTCTTTGTGCAATCTCCGCCTCCTCCGAACCACAAGGGACCCAGGTCCCGTAGGTGTTCGTGGGCCACGATCAGCTTCCCCGACATTCATCTTAGGATTCAGCCTTCGTTGATGATCACGAACTGGTTTGGCATCTTCTTCCAAATTTATTTTATGTTGACATAGAGTGGGACTAATGCCCTTAAGATCATCAAGAGTATATCCAATAGCAGCACGGTGCTTCTTCGTAGTTTTCAATAATCTCTTCTTCATGCTCCAAAGGTTAGCACTAATAATAATGAATATATCTTTTCTCATCAAGATAAGCATATTTAAGAGTGTCGCAACGGTTTAAGCTCAAACACGGATCACCCTTGGGTGGAGAGGATCCCTAAGATTTCAACAGCAAATTGTGTTTCAGATGGGTTCTGTTTAAAGAATACTTCATCTATTTCCTTCTTTCATTCATAAACATATCATTTTCATGGTCTAGCAAATATTGTTGTAAAGGATCACTAGGAGGTACGACAATAGAAGCAAGACCAATAATTTCATCCATACTAGACAATACTTCTTCACGGTGTTGTCTACTAAATTTAGAGAAATTAAACTCATGAGACATATCACCCAAGCCAATAGTAACAACACTCTTTTCGCAGTCTATTCTAGCATTGAAAGTGTTCAAGAAGGGTCTACCAAAAATAATGGGACAAAAGCTATCTTGTGGGGAACCAAGAATTAGAAAATCAGCAGGATATTTAGTTTTCCCACACAAGACTTAAACATCTCTAACAATTCCCATTGCTGATATAGTATCTCTATTGGCAAGTTTAATTGTAACATCAATATCTTCTAACTCAGCAGGTGCAATCTCATGCTTAATTTCTTTGTATAAGTCATGAGGTATAACACTAGCACTAGCACCCATATCACATAAGCCATGATAACAATGATCTCCTATTTTAATGTAAATAACAGGCATGCCTACCACAGGTCTATGTTTATCTTTAGCACAAGGTTTGGCAATTCTAGCAGTTTCACCACGTAAATAAATAACATGCCCATTAATATTATCAGCCAAGAGATCTTTAACAATAGCAACATTAGGTTCAACTTTAATTTGCTCAGGAGGTGTATAAGTTCTAATATTGCTTTTACGAACCACAATTGAAGCTTTAGCATGATCCTTTATGCTAACAGGGAAAGGTGGTTTCTCAACATAAGAAGTAGGAACAACATGATCATTATAAGTGATAGTCTTTTCTTCAACTTTAGTAGGAGCAACTACTTTTACTTCTATGGGAGGATGATATTTAAACCACTTCTCCTTGGGGAGATCAACATAAGTAGCAAAAGATTCACAGAAAGAAGCTACTATCTCAGAGTCAAGTCCATATTTAGTGCTAAATTTATGGAAAACATCGGTATCCATAAAAGATTTAACACAATCAAACTTAGGTGTCATACCTGACTCCTTACCTTCGTCGGGATCCCAATCTTCAGAGTTGCGTTTAATTCTATCCAATAAATTCCATTTGAATTCAATAGTCTTCATCATAAAAGAGCCAGCACAAGAAGTATCGAGCATGGATTGATTATTTTGAGAAAGTCGGGCATAAAAACTTTGAAGAACTATCTCTCTTGAGAGTCCATGATTGGGGCATGAATATAACATTGATTTAAGCCTCCCCCAAGCTTGAGCGATGCTTTCTCCTTCTCGAGGCCAAAAACTATATATATAATTGCGATCACGATGAACAAGATGCATAGGTTAAAATTTCTGATGAAATTCCAATTTCAATTGTTTGTAGTTCCATGATCCTGTATCATCACATAGCATATACCACGTTGATGCATCTTCCTTCAAAGATAAAGGGAAGACCTTCTTCTTAACAACATCATCGGGTATACATGCAAGCTTAAATAATCCACAAACTTCATCCACATATATTAGTGCTCATCAGGATGCTTTGTTCCATCTCCTGCAAAAGGATTAGCTAGCAGTTTTTCTAACATACCCGAAGGAACTTCAAAGGGAACATTTTCATTTGCAATAGGTTCAGTAGGTTGAGGAGAATCTTTGTTTCACCGGTCGGGGTGAAGATACCCTAACAAGCCCTCGAGGATTACTTTCCATAGTAACAAGAGATAAATTTCAGCACACTATATAAGTTTTTCCTTACCAAATTCCACCTACCAAAGGCGCTTCACTCCCGCAACGGTGCGGTAAAAAGAGTCTTGATGACCCACAAGTATAGGGGATCTATCGTAGTCATTTCGATAAGTAAGAGTGTCGAACCCAACGAGGAGCGTATGAAATGATAAGCGGTTTTCAGCAAGGTATTCTCTGCAAGTATCAAATAAGTGGTAACAAATAGTTTTGTGATAGGATAATTTGTAACGAGCAACAAGTAACAAAAGTAAATAAAGTGCAGCAAGGTGGCCCAACTTTTTGTAGTAAAGGACAAGCCTGGACAAACTCTTATATAGAGAAAAGTGCTCCCGAGGACACATGGGAATTATCGCTGCTTAGTTTTCATCACGCTCATATGATTCGCTCGGTACTTTGATATTTTGATATGTTGGTGGACCGTGCTTGGGTGCTGTTCTTACTTGAACAAGCATCCCACTTATGATTAACCTCTATTGCAAGCATCTGCAACTATAACAAAAGTATTAAGGTAAACTAACCATAGCATGAAACATATGGATCCAAATCAGCCCCTTACGAAGCAACGCATAAACTAGGGTTTAAGCTTCTGTCACTCTAGCAACCCATCATCTATTTATCACTCCCAATGCCTTCCTCTAGGCCTAAATAATCGTGAAGTCTTATGTAGTCGACATTCACATAACACCACTAGAGGCTAGACAACATACATCTCATCAAAATATCGAACGAATACCAAACTCACATGACTACTAATAGCAGACTTCTCCCATGTCCCCAGGAACAAATATAACTACTCACAAAGCATATTCATGTTCACAATCAGAGGGGTATTAATATGCATAAAGGATCTGAACATATGATCTTCCACCAAATAAACCAACTAACATCAACTACAAGGAGTAATCAACACTACTAGCAACCTACTAGTACCAATCCCGGACTTGGAGACAAGAATTGGATACAAGAGATGAACTAGGGTTTTGAGAGGAGATGGTGCTGGTGAAGATGTTGATGGAGATTGCGCCTCCCGATGAGAGGAGCGCTGGTGATGGTGATGGCGATGATTTCCCTCCCGGGGGAAGTGTCCCTGATAATAACACTCTACCGAGCCCTAGATTGGTTCTCCTGCAAGGTTCTACTGTATGGCGTGAGTCTTGTCCCAAAGGTTGCTTATGATTTTCCCTTGACAAAAGACTTCATATAGTAGAAGATGGCCACCAAGAGCCAACAGGGGCCCATGAGGCAGGGCGCACTGGGGTAGGGCGCGCCCACCCCCCGTGGCTGTGTGGGCCCCTCCGACGATTTCTTCCGCTCAATATTTTTATTATTTACAAAAATAACTTTCGTGGAGTTTCAGACTTCGAGTTGTGCATAATAGGTCTCTAATATTTGCTCCTTTTCCAATCCAAAATTCCACCGCCGCATTCTCCTCCTTATGTAAACCTTGTAAAATAAGAGAGAATAGACATAAGTATTGTGGCATAACGTAATAACAGCCCATAATGCAATAAATATCGATATAAAAGCATGATGCAAAATGGACGATCAAGATGTTGACTTTTATGTAGACCCCCCCTGAATCGCGCCAGAAATCATTCTTTCTACCTCTTGAGCACTGCTTTGGTTTTCCTTGAAGAGGAAAGGGTGATGCAGCAAAGTAGCGTAAGTATTTCCCTCAGTTTTTTTGAACCAAGGTATCAATCCAGTAGGAGGCTACGCGTGAGTCCCTCGCACCTACACAAACAAATAAATCCTCAACCAACACGATAAGGGGTTGTCAATCCCTACACGGTCACTTACGAGAGTGAGATCTGATAGATATGATAAGATAATATTTTTTGTATTTTTATGATAAAGATGCAAAGTAAAATAATAGCAAAATAAAAAGCAACGGAAATAGCTAAGTGTTGGAAGATTAATATGATGGAAGATAGACCCGGGGCCATATGTTTCACTAGTTGCTTCTCTCAAGAGCATAAGTATTTTACGTGGGTGAACAAATTATCATTGAGCAATTGATGTAATTGAGCATAGTTATGAGAATATCTAGGTATGATCATGTATATATATAGGCATCACGTCCGAGACAAGTAGACCGACTCCTGCCTGCATCTACTACTATTACTCCACACATCAACCGCTATCCAGCATGCATCTAGAGTATTAAGTTCATAAGAACAGAGTAACGCTTTAAGCAAGATGACATGATGTAGAGGGATAAATTCATGCAATATGATAAAACCCCATCTTGTTATCCTCGATGGCAACAATACAATACGTGCCTTGCTGCCCCTACTGTCACTGGGAAAGGACACCGCAAGATTGAACCCAAAGCTAAGCACTTCTCCCATTGCAAGAAAGATCAATCTAGTAGGCCAAACCAAACTGATATTTCGAAGAGACTTGCAAAGATAACTGCGTACATTTTGCATCATGCTTTTATATCAATATTTATTGCATTATGGGCTGTTATTACACGTTATGTCACAATACTTATGCCTATTCTCTCTTATTTTACAAGATTTACATAAGGAGGGAGAATGCCGGCAGCCGGAATTCTGGGCTGGAAAAGGAGCAAATATTAGAGACCTATTATGCACAACTCCAAAAGTCCTGAAACTCCACGAAAGTCATTTTTGGAAATAATAAAATATATTGAGCGGAAGAAGTACACCAGAGGGGGACGAGCACCTGGCCACGAGGGTGGGGGGCGCGCCCCCTGCCTTGTGGGCCCCCTGTTGGCTCTCCGATGGCCATCTTCTGGTATATGAGGTCTTTCATCAAGGAAAAAATCAGAAGCAACCTTTCGACGAGACTACCGCCATGAGGCGTAACCTCATGGAACCAATCTAGGGCTCCGGCAGAGCTGTTCTGCCGGGACACTTCCTCCGGAGGGGGGAATCATCGCCATCGTCATCACCAACGCTCCTCTCATCGAGAGAGCAATTCCATCAACATCTTCACCAGCATCATCTCCTCTCAAAACCCTAGTTCATCTCTTGTATCCAATTCTTGTCTCCAAGTCCGGATTGGTAATAGTAGGTTGCTAGTAGTGTTGATTACCCTTGTAGTTGATGCTAGTTGGTTTATTTGGTGGAAGATCATATGTTCAGATCCTTTATGCATATTAATACCCCTCTGATTATGAACATGAATATGCTTTGTGAGTAGTTACGTTTGTTCCTGAGGACATGGGAGAAGTCTTGCTATTAGTAGTCATGTGAATTTGGTATTCGTTCGATATTTTGATGAGATGTATGTTGTCTAGCCTCTAGTGGTGTTATGTGAACGTCGACAACATAACACTTCACCATTATTTGGGCCTAGAGGAAGGTATTGGGAAGTAATAAGTAGATGATGGGTTGCTAGAGTGACAGAAGCTTAAACCCTAGTTTATGCGTTGTTTCGTAAGGGCTGATTTGGATCCATATGTTTCATGCTATGGTTAGATTTACCTTAATACTTTTGTTGTAGTTATGGATGCTTGCAATAGAGGTTAATCATAAGTGGGATGCTTGTTCAAGTAAGAACAGCACCCAAGCACCGGTCCACCCACATATCAAATTATCAAAGTACCGAACGCGAATCATATGAACGTGATGAAAACTAGCTTGACGATATTCCCATGTGTCCTCGGGAGCACTTTTCTCTGTATAAGAGTTTGTCTAGGCTTGTCCTTTGCTACAAAAAGGATTGGGCCACCTTGCTGCACTTTATTTACTTTTGTTACTTGTTGCTCGTTACAAATTATCCTATCACAAAACTATCTATTACCACTTATTTCAGTGCTTGCAGAGAATACCTTGCTGAAAACCGCTTATCATTTCCTTCTGCTCCTCGTTGGGTTTGACACTCTTACTTATCAAAAGGACTATGATAGATCCCCTATACTTGTGGGTCATCAAGACTCTTTTCTTGCGCCGTTGCCGTGGAGTGAAGCGCCTTTGGTAGGTGGAATTTGGTAAGGAAAAATTTATATAGTGTGCTGAAATTATCGTCACTTGTTACTATGGAAAGTAATCCTTTGAGGGCTTGTTCGGGTATCTTCACCCACCAGAGAGCAAAGAATTTCTCCTCGACCTAATGAACCTACTGAAAATGAAAATGTTCCCTTTGAAGTTCCTTCGGGTATGTTAGAAAAACTGCTAGATAATCCTTTTGTAGGAGATGGAACAAAGCATCCTGATGAGCACTTAATATATGTGAAGTTTGTGGATTATTTTAGCTTGCAGGTATACCCGATGATGTTGTTAAGAAGAAGGTCTTCCCTTTATCTTTGAAGGGAGATGCATCGACATGGTATAGGCTATGTGATGACACGGGATCATGGAATTATAAACGAATGAAATTGGAATTTCATCAGAAGTATTATCCTATGCATCTTGTTCATCGTGATCGCAATTATATATATAATTTTTGGCCTCGCGAAGGAGAAAGCATTGCTCAAGCTTGGGGAGGCTTAAATCAATGTTATATTCATGCCCCAATCATGAGCTCTCAAGAGAAATAATTCTTCAAAATTTTTATGCTGGGCTTTCTCGCAATAATCAATCCATGCTCGATACTTCTTCTGGTGGCTCTTTTATGATGAAGACTATTGAATTCAGATGGAATTTATTGGATAGAATTAAACGCAACTCTGAAGATTGGGATCTCGACGAAGGTAAGGAGTCAGGTATGACACCTAAGTTTGATTGTGTTAAGTCTTTTATGGATACCGATGTTTTCCGTAAATTTAGCACTAAATATGGACTTGACTCGAGATAGTAGCTTCTTTCTTGTGAATCTTTTGCTACTTATATTGATCTCCCAAGGAGAAGTGGTTTAAATATCATCCTCCCATAGAAGTAAAAGTAGCTGAACCTACTAAAGTGGAAGAAAAGGCTGTCACTTATAATGATCCTATTGTTCCTACTTCTTATGTTGAGAAGCCACCTTTCCCTGTTAGGATAAAGGATCATGCTAACGCTTCAACTGTGGTTCGTAAAAGCAATATTAGAACTTATACACCTCCTGAGCAAATTAAAGTTGAACCTAATATTGCTATTGTTAAAGATCTCTTGGCTGATAATATTGATGGGCATGTTATTCATTTCTGCGGTGAAACTGCTAGAATTGTCAAACCTTGTGCTAAAGATAAACATAGACCTCTGGTAGGTGTGCCTGTTATTTCTGTTAAAATAGGAGATCACTATTATCATGGCTTATGTGATATGGGTGCCAGTGCTAGTGTTATACCTCATAATTTATATGAAGAAATTAAGCATGAAATTGCACCTGCTGAGTTAGAAGGTATTGATGTTACAATTAAGCTTGCCAATAGAGATACTATATCAGCAATGGGAATTGTTAGAGATGTTGAAGTCTTGTGTGGGAAAACTAAATATCCTGTTGATTTTCTTGTTCTTGGTTCCCCACAAGATAGCTTTTTTCCCATTATTTTTGGTAGACCCTTCTTGAACACTGTCAATGCTAGAATAGACTGCGAAAAGAATGTTGTTACTATTGGTTTGGGTGATATGTCTCATGAGTTTAATTTCTCTAAATTTAGTAGACAACACCGTGAAGAAGAATTGCCTAGTAAAGACGAAATTATTTGTCTTGCTTCTATTGCCGTTCCTCCTAGTGATCCTTTAGAACAATATTTGCTATACCATGAAAATGATATGTTTATGAATGAAAGAAGGAAATAGATGAAGTATTCTTTAAACAGAACCTATTCTCAAGCACAATTTGCTGTTGAAACTTAGGGATCCTCCTCCACCCAAGGGTGATCCTGTTTGAGCTTAAACCGCTGCTCGATACTCTTAAATATGCTTATCTTGATGAAAAGAAGATATATCTTGTTATTATTAGTGCTAACCTTTCAGAGCATGAAGAAGAAGATTATTGAAAACTCTGAAGAAACACCGTGCTGCTATTGGATATACTCTTGATGATCTTAAGGGCATTAGTCCCACTCTATGTCAACATAAAATAAATTTGGATGAAGATGCCAAACCAGTTCGTGATCATCAACGAAGATTGAATCCTAAGATGAAAGAAGTGGTAATAAAAGAAATACTAAAGCTTCTGGAGGCAGGTATAATTTATCCCGTTGCTGATACTCAGTGGGTAAGTCATGTCCATTGTGTCCCTAAGAAGGAGGTATTATCACAGCCTAATGATAAAGATGAATTGATTCCGCAAAGAATTATTACAGGTTATAGGATGGTAATTGATTTCCGCAAATTAAATAAAGCAACTAAGAAAGATCATTACCCCTTATCTTTTATCGATCAAATGCTAGAAAGATTATGCAAACATACACACTATTGCTTCCTAGATGGTTATTCTGGTTTCTCTCAAATACCGTGTCGACTAATGATCAATCAAAGACTACTTTTACCTGCCCTTTTGGTACTTTTGCTTATAGACGATGCCTTTTGGTTTATGTAATGCACCTGCTACCTTTCAAAGATGCATGATGGCTATATTCTCTCGACTTTTGTGAAAAGATTTGTGAGGTTTTCATGGACGACTTTTCCGCCTATGGATCCTATTTTGATGATTGCTTGAGAAACCTTGATCGAAGTTTTGCGAGATGTGAAGAAACTAATCTTGTCTTGAATTGGGAAAAGTGCCACTTTATGGTTAATGAAGGTATTGTCTTGGGGCATAAAGTTTCAAAGATGTATTGAAGTTGATAAGGCCAAGGTTGATGCTATTAAAAGATGCCATGTCCCAAGGACATCAAAGGTATAAGAAGTTTCCTTGGTCACGCCGGATTTTATAGGAGGTTCATTAAGGACTTCTCAAAATTTCTCGTCCTCGACTAATTTATTACAAAATATATACCATTTGTCTTTGATGATGATTGCGTAGAAGCATTTGAAATACTTAAGAAAGCATTGATCTCTGCACCTATTGTTCAGCCACCGATTGAATTTACCTTTGAAATTATGTGTGATGCTAGTGACTATGATGTAGGTGCTGTTCTAGGGCAAAGAGTTGATAAGAAATTAAATGTTATCCGTTATGCTAGTAAGACTCTAGACAATGCTAAAATAAATTATGCTACTACTGAAAAGGAATTCTTAGCAGTTGTATTTTCTTGTGATAAGTTCAGACCTTATATCGTTGATTCTAAAGTAACTATTCACACTGATCATGCTGCTATTAAATATCTTATGGAGAAGAAAGATGCTAAACCTAGACTTATTATATGGGTTCTCTTGCTACAAGAATTTGATTTGCATATTGTTGATAGAAAAGGAGCTGAGAACCCCGTTGCAGACAACTTGTCTAGGTTAGAAAATGTTCTTGATGACCCACTACCTATTGATGATAGCTTTCCTGATGAGCAATTAAATGTCATAAGTACTTCTCGTAGTACTCCTTGGTATGCTGATTATGCTAATTACATCATTGCTAAATTTATACCACCTAGTTTCACATACTAGCAAAATAAAAAGTTTTTCTATGATTTAAGACATTACTTTTGGGATGACTCACATCTTTAACAAGAAGGAGTAGATGGTGTTATTAGACGTTGTGTACCTGAGCATGAACAGGAACAGATCCTATGCAAGTGTCACTCCGAAGCTTATGGAGGACACCACGCTGGAGATAGAACTGCACATAAGGTATTGCAATCTGGTTTTTATTGGCCTACTCTCTTCAAGGATGCCCGTAAGTTTGTCTTATCTTGTGATGAATGTCAAAGAATTGGTAATATTAGTAGACGTCAAGAAATGCCTATGAATTATTCACTTGTTATTGAACCATTTGATGTTTGGGGCTTTGATTATATGGGTCCTTTTCCTGCCTCTAATGGATATACACATATTTTAGTTGCTGGTGATTACATTACTAAGTGGGTAGAAGCTATTCCAACTAGTAGTGCTGATCATAACACTTCTATTAAAATGCTTAAAGAAGTTATTTTTCCGAGGTTTGGAGCCCCTAGATATTTAATGACTGATGGTGGTTCACACTTTATTCATGGTGCTTTCCGAAAAATGCTTGCTAAATATGATGTTAATCATAGAATTGCATCTCCTTATCACCCGCAGTCTAGTGGTCAAGTAGAATCGAGCAATAGAGAGCTCAAATTAATTTTGCAAAAGACTGTCAATAGGTCTAGAAAGAATTGGTCCAAGAAACTTGATGATGCATTATGGGCCTATAGAACTGCATATAAAAATCCTATGGGTATGTCTCCATATAAAATGGTTTACGGAAAAGCATGTCACTTACCTCTCGAACTAGAACATAAGGCTTATTGGGATATTAAAGAGCTCAATTATGATTTCAAACTTGACGGTGAGAAGAGGTTATTTGATATTAGCTCACTTGATGAATGGAGAACCCAAGCTTATGAAAATGCCAAGTTGTTTAAAGAAAAAGTTAAAAGATGGCATGATAAAAGGATACAAAAGCGTGAGTTTAATGTAGGTGATTATGTATTGCCATACAACTCTCGCTTAAGATTTTTTGCAGAAAACTTCTCTCTAAATGGGAAGGCCCTTACGTTATCGAGGAGGTCTATCATTCCGGTGCCATAAAAATCAACAATTTCGAAGGCACAAATCCGAAGGTGGTAAACGGTCAAAGAATCAAACATTATATCTCAAGTAATCCTATAAATGTTGAAACCAATGTTATTGAAACCGTAACCCCGGAGGAATACATAAGGGACACTTTCCAAACTTTTCAGACCCCGAAAAGGAATATGTAGGTGGTACGGTAAGAAACCGACTCCAAAACAATTTTAAGGCAATATTTCTCCGCTCGGAATATTTAGAAAAATA
This sequence comes from Aegilops longissima, assembly GCA_021605205.1. Taxonomy (NCBI): domain Eukaryota; kingdom Viridiplantae; phylum Streptophyta; class Magnoliopsida; order Poales; family Poaceae; genus Aegilops; species Aegilops longissima. Next base: position 1,078 of record JAHIAM010001059.1, on the reverse strand, counting down.
GAAAATATGTAGCAGTCCGAAGGACATGAGGGCCCCACGAGGGTGGAGGGCGCCACCCCCTCGGGCGCGCACCCACCTCGTGGCACCCCTGTGCCTTCCGGACTCCGCTTTCTTGCACGATACATATTTTGGTCGGTAAAATTCATTATATATTCTCCCAAGGTTTTGACTCTGATCACGCAATTATCCTCTGTTCTGTTTCGAGCTGTTCTCCGTCAGGTTGTCAAGGCTGTGCATCATGTCGCCCCTCCTCCAAAAATGGTGACAACGATGCTTGGCTAATGAAGATAGAGCTGAAGAGGGAAGAACTCATGGAGATCAACAAGGATGAAGGGATCAAGAAGGCCACGGAGGATCAAGTCCGGCAAAGAAGACATCCTTCAACTTGATCACAATCTTCTTACCCCAACCGAGATCAAGCTTTCAAGATGATTGAGTTAGCTCAGATACAGAATAAGTATTTCACACGTGAAAATATTTTGTTGAAGGAGCATATCGCTGCACTCAAGGGCATTATCCGCAAGTCGGAGGACCTCTTACGCTTGATGTGCGACTATCCATCATCACCCACCTTCCTCACCAACAAAGAAGGAGATATAATCACATGGGTATGGCACTCCCTTGGCATCCGCCAAGCTTGGGGAGGTGCCCAGATCGTATCACAACCACATCTCCTATGTTTACTGCTTTTCTTAGTTCGATCCTACTAGTAGTATCTTGATCTAGTAGAATAAAGTTTATGGCATGATCTAGTTTTGAGTTTTGCTTTATGATCTCTATGTAATCGAGTCCGTGGGCTATATAATAAAGACTAGTGTTGATTCAAGGGCTTGATTATTTTGCCATGATCTTGAGTGAATAAAAGAAAGAGAAAAGAATAAAAGAAACAAAGAGGTCATATTGATCTTATCGAGAGTAATGACTTCACATAGAAAGAGTATGATGATTAAAATTGTTGAGAGTTGACAAACATAGCTTTGGTCATCGTTGCAATTAATAGGAAGTAATAAGGAAAGAGAGGTTTCACATATAAATATATTATCATGGACATATTTTATGATTGGGAGCACTCATTAAA
>JAHIAM010001058.1:0-31987 GCA_021605205.1 Aegilops longissima | reverse complement strand
CGAGGAGCGGAGATATCAAGGCGGCGCAAACCTCATGAGGCCCTCGTGGCGTGAGCCGTGGCCTGCCTGACACCAGGCGGGCGCCAGGTGAGCGCCAACCCGCCTGATGTCCTAGTTTCCTCTTTGGTGCTATGGAGGCCAGCCTTGAGCAAAGAGTACCGAGGCATCGAGGCAAAGGTTGCTATATTGGTGCAACGAGACCAAGACCAGGATGACGGCAAGACGGAGGTCATCATGGATCCCAAGATAGTGTCACCACCAGAGCTTTGTGCAGGCGAAGACCACTTTTGTCAGGATAGCTTGCACTAGCTGTCCCCCTTCAAATTTGCCCGCCGTTGTCGGCTCCCTTCCCGCTCATTATTTGGGAAGAGGACCAGGGCCTATATAAGTAGAGCTAGCCACCACAGTAGGGGCATCTCATCTTAGCTTGATCCAACCCGATCGAGAACCTAGCCACAAGAACACCTCAACCTCAGGAGGCTGTTCTTCCCTTATCTTGTTCATCAACAGCCCAAGAGACAAGCCACCACCACCACCTTTGGAGTAGGGTATTACACCACAATGGTGGCCCAAACCGATATAAACCTCGTGTCTTCTGTGTTGTCGGTTAAATCGAGTTAGTCCATGAGATCTTAGCGAGGTCATCATGGATCGGTAGGAGGGAAAGACTTACATACGCACCAGTGTTTGAACCTTAAGGGTTTGCGGAACCCCACATCCGGCAGTGTTGATGGTCAACAAGACCACCAGTTTCAACAAAAAGGGTAAATGGAAGAAGAAGGGAACTTCAAGAAGAATGGCAAACAAGTTCTTTGCTCGGAGAAGAAACCCAAGTCTGGACCTAAGCTTGAGGCTGAGTGCTTCTCTTGCAAAGGGCCAGCCCTTTGAGCGGAACTGCCCCAAGTATTTGGCGGATAAGAAGGATGGCAAGATGAGCAAAGGTATATGTGATATACATATTATTGATGTGTACCTTACTAAAGCTCGCATAGCACTGGGTATTTGATCTGGTTACATTGCTAATATTTGCAACTTCGAAGCAGGGACTACGGATTAGCGAAGATTGGCTAAAGGCGAGGTGACGATGCGCGTGGGAAATGGTTCCAAAGTCGATGTGATCACCGTCGCACGCTACCTCTACATCTACCTTTGGGATTAGTTTTAGACCTAAATAATTGTTATTTGGTGCCAGCGTTGAGCATGAACATTATATCTTGATCTTGTTACGATCACGAGAGGGTTATTCATTTAAATATGAGAATAATGGTTGTTCTATTTATATGAGTAATATCTTTTATGGTCATGGACCCTTAAAGAGTGGTCTGTTTTTGATGAATCTCGATAGTAGTGATACACTTATTCATAATGTTGAAGCCAAAAGATGCAGAATTGATAATGATAGTGCAACTTATTTGTGGCACTACCGTTTGGGTCATATTGGTGTAAAGTGCATGAAGAAACTCCATTCTGATGGACTTTTGGAATCACTTGATTATGAATCACTAGGTACTTGCGAACCATGCCTCATGGGCAAGATGACTAAAATGCCATTCTCCGGAACAATGGAGCGAGCAACAGATTTGTTGGAAATCATACATACTGAAGTATGTGGTCCGATGAATATTGAGGCTTTCATGGCGGGTATCATTATTTTCTCACCTTCACAGAGATGATTTGAGCAGATATGGGTATATCTACTTAATGAAACATAAATGCTGAAACATTTGAAAAGTTCAAAGAATTTCAGAGTGAAGTGGAAAATCATCATAACAAGAAAATAAAGTTTCTGATCGATCGTGGAGGAGAATATTTGAGTTCTGAGTTTGGTCTTCATTTGAAACAATGCGAATAGTTTAGCAACTCACGCCACCGGAACACCACAGCGTTATGGTGTGTCGAGCGTCGTGTCGTACTTTACTAGATGTGGTGCGATCTATGATGTCTCTTACTGATTTACCTCTATCGTTTTTGGGGTTATCTGTCACGCCCAGTATGCGATACTATCCTAAAGAGACTCGAAGGCCCCACCAACGATAGAACCGCATATTGACACGCTTTTGCAAGGTGGATATCATTGCATCAACATTACATAATAGATGGGGATACATACATATGGCACAAATGCCCCATGAATACATCAATGCATCATACACAAGATCAACATCCGGCTACGGATGAAACACAAACAGGAACTCAAACGACATCCACCCTTCTAGCCCAGGATGCCGACCTAGAACCTATCCCCTGATCGAAGAAGCAGAAGAAGAACTCCAAAACAAGTAAACATCGCTCTCGCGTCAAGATCATCACAAAACCTGTACCTGCAACTGTTGGTGTAGTAATCTGTGAGCCACGAGGACTCAGCAATTCCATTACCATGGGTATCAAGACTAGCAAAGCTTAATGGGTAAGGAAGGGGTAAAGTGGTGAGGTTGCAGCAGCGACTAAGCATGTATGGTGGCTAACTTACGAATACAAGAGCGAGAAGAGGAGCTAAGCAAACAGTCGTCAACTAGTAATGATCAAGAAGTGATCCTGTACTCCTACTTATGTCAAACATAACACAAAGACCGTGTTCTCCTCTCGAGCAACCCCGAAAAGAGAGAATCACGATTACGCACGCAGTTGGTGTATTTTAGAAGAGTTTACTTCAAGTTTACTACAACTGGAATTAACAAATTCCCATCGCCACATAACCGCAGACACGGCTTTGAAAGTTCATACCTGCGGGGTGTCCCAACAGCCCATGATAAGCTCTCACGATCAACGAAGGATATTCCTTCTCCGGGAAGACCGATCGGTCTCGGAATCCCGGTTACAAGACATTCGACAATGATAAAACAAGACCAGCAAGACCTCCCGGCGTCGAAACACCACGATAGTAGCAGCGTATCTCGTCTCAGGCCACGACCGGATGAGCAGTCCATACAACTAAAACCAGGCCTCTAGTTTCCCCGAGGAGGCGCTGCAAGGGGCTCTAGTTCGGACCAACACTTAGAGAAGCATTGGCCCGGGGGGCTAAAATAAAGATGACCCTCGGGCTAATTACTCCCAAGGGAACAGTATAGGTGGTAGGCAAATGGTAAAACCAATGTTGGGCCTTTCTGGAGGAGTTTTATCAAAGGCGAACTGTCAAGGGGTTCCCATAACACCCAACCCGTTAGGGACGCAAAATCCGGGAACATAATACCGATATGACGGAAACTAGGGCGGCAAGAGTGGAACAAAACACCAGGCATAAGGCCGAGCCTTCCACCCTTTACCCAGTATATAGATGCATTAATAATATAAGAGATATTGCGATATCCCAACATAAAACATAATCCAACATGGAGCAATCTTCATCTTCACCGCAACTAGCAGCGCTATAAGAGGGCTGAGCAAATCGCGTAACATAGCCAAACAACGGTTTGCTAGGAGGGGTGACAAAGATTAGAGGTTCATGGCAATTTGGAGGCTTGATAAGCAAGTGGTAGGTATCGCGGCATAGAGATAGCATCGAGGCAACTAGCATAGCAATGATAGTAATGAGATCCAAGGTGACGGTCATCTTGCCTGAAATCCCTCTAGGAAGAAGAACGAATCCATGAAGAAGATGAAGCCACGAAGGCGAACCAAGCGTGGTCGAGCGAATCCTCACGATCCAACGGCAAGCAGGAACTATCAAGAGAAGCACACAACATGGTAAACACACCACACATGAACAAGGCATGATGCTCAACCAATTATGATGCATGACAAGGCTACATGAAGCTACTCATGGCAATAGATGATGCATACAAGAGGAACTCATCAAAGCAAGTTTAAATGAGGCCGGAAGCAACATGTAACAATTCCGGTAAGTCCCCATATGCAAATTTCGAAATTGGTCCAGATCTGAATAAACCTTATGTTCAAGTTGTTAAACAGCAAGCTAAGATGCACCACAATGATCTACGAAATTCTAGTCAAGTTACATATAAAGTTCATTTAATTTGGAGCTCGGCCTAGAAATCAGCAACATCACGGAGGCTACTTTGCATCTTGGTAACAATCAACACATGGCATATCATGAAAATTGGATTGCACCAGAGCGAATATGGCATGTTGTAGCTCATAAAACATATAGAATTCCTGCTCAAAATAAAGTCACACAAAAAGATATAAAAATGACAAATGAGCAAGTACTGTTAAACTATAGCAGACAACATCACATAGCAGTCTTGCAACGATGATAAGGGCATCAATATGGACTCAAATGAACATTACCCAATGGAACAAACTGAAGATCATCTCATGATGAACATTTTGATATATCATGCATGCAAAATAGAGCAATGATCATGGAGATATGATGCAATGAACATGGAATGAAAATGTTGTAGAACCGGGGACTTAGAAGAAAATATACCCTCCGAAACTGGAAGGGGATGTGCGGGATGGCGTGTTTGGTTGGGAGGTCGACGAAGTGCTTGGAGTGGAAACGGTCCCGTGGAGGTTGGACATGCCGGCCACAGCGACAGCGAGCTTCGTCGGCGGCGAGGGAAGGGCGGCGTGGACCAGGAGGTCGAGATCGAGGCGGGAGGTCGGCGGGCTCCTCCTTGGGTCGGATCGAGCGAAGATGTCCCGACTTCGGCAGCGGGAAGCGCTGAGGCGACAAGCTCGTACTCGGCGAAGCTTCTGTCGGAGCGGCGGCGAGTCGAACGAAGGCGGCGGACGACGCGAGCACTTCGCGGGAGAAAAGCGGCGCGGGCGGCGGCCACCGGCGGCGGGGACGCAGCGCGATCGGCGGCCGAGACGCGGACGGCGATTCAGGGCGAAGCGGCGCGATCGCCGATCTGCGCAGGCGGCGGCCGCGGATCCGGCTCGCGTGGCGGCGGCGGCGGCGTCCGGGCAGCGGGCCTCAAGCGGGCTTAAGCGGGCCCAGCGAAGTGGGGCGTGGCGCGGCGACGTGGCGCCTCTGGTTGGGCGCGGAGGCGGCGGTCTTGAGGTGGCGCGATGCCATCGGTCGAGGCGGCGTGGAGGTTGGACATGTCCGGCCGTCGATGGACAGCGTCCGTGGCGAGGAGAAAACTAAACTAGGGTTTGCACCGTGACCGAGAGGATGGAGGGTTTGGATGGGTTATGGGCTGTCTTGGAGGGTTGTTGGGCTGCAACACACACGAGGCCTTCTGGTTCCCGGTTAACCGTTGTAGTATCAAACGGACTCCAAATGGCACGAAACATGACAGACGGTCTACGGTGGTGTACCAAGGCAGCAGCAAATCTCGGTCCATTCGAGAATGTTTAACACCCACTCACAACAAGAGACAAAGGGGATGCCGGAGGACATAGGAGTGTCGGATTGCAAAACGGACAATGGGGAAAATACTCGGATGCATGAGATGAACACGTATGCAATGCAATGCACATGAAGACATGGCAAAATGCAACACGCAAGCAAACGACATGGCAATGAAGGCGAATAAGCGGCGAGACACAGGCGCGCGGATCCGGGGTGTTACATTATGCTTTAGAGATGGCTGCATTCACATTAAATAGGGCACCATCTAAATCCATTGAGGCGACACCTTATGAGCTGTGGTTTGGCAAGAAACCAAATTTTCATTTCTTAAAGTTTGGGGATGCGATGCTTATGTGAAAAAGCTTCAACCTGATAAGCTTGAACCCAAATCGAATGTGTCTTCATAGGATACCCAAAGGAGATCATGGGTACACCTTCTATCACAGATCCGAAGGCAAGACATTTGTTGCTAGAATGGATCCTTTCTAGAGAAGGAGTTTCTCTCGAAAGAAGTGAGTGGGAGGAAAGTAGAACTTGATGAGGTAACTGTACCTGCTCCCTTATTGGAAAGTAATTCATCACATAAATCTGTTCTGTGACTTCTTCACCAATTAGTGAGGAAGCTAATGATGATGATCATGTAACTTCGGATCAAGTTACTCTTGAACCTCCTAAGTCAACTAGAGTAAGATCCGCACTGAGTGGTACGGTAATCCTGTTACGGAGGTCATGTTACTTGACCATGGCGAACCTCGAACTATGAGGAAGCGATGATGAGCCCAGATTCACTAAAATGGCTAGAGGCCATGAAATCGAGATGGGATCCATGTATGAGAACAAAGTGTGGACTTTGGTTGACTTGCACGATGATCGGCAAGCCATCGAGAATAAATGGATATTCAAGAAGAAGGCGACAGACGGTAATATTACTGTCTACAAAGCTCGACTTGTTGCAAAGGTTTTCGACAAGTTCAAGGAGTTGACTACGATGAGACCTTCTCACCCGTAGTGATGCTTAAGTCCGTCTGAATCATGTTAGCAATTGCCGCATTTTATGATTATGAAATTTGGCAAATGGATGTAAAGACTGCGTTCCCGAATGGATTTCTGGAAAAAGAGTTGTATATGATGCAACCTGAAGATTTTATCGATCCAAAGTATGCTAACAAAGTGTGCAAACTCCAGCAATCCATCTATGGACTGGTGCAAGCATCTCGGAGTTGGAATAAACATTTTGATAGTGTGATCAAAGCATATGGTTTTATACAAACTTTTGGAGAAGTCTGTATTTACAAGAAAGTGAGTGGGAGCTCTCTAGCATTTCTAATATTATATGTGGATGACATATTGTTGATTGGAAATGATATAGAATTTCTGGATAGCATAAAAGGATACTTGAATAAGAGTTTTTCAAAGAAAGACCTCGGTGAAGCTGCTTATATATTGGGCATCAAGATCTATAGAGATAGATCGAGAAGATTAATTGGACTTTCACAAAGCACATACCTTGATAAAGTTTTGAAGAAGTTCAAAATGGATCAAGCAAAGAAAGGGTTCTTGCCTGTATTACAAGGTGTGAAGTTGAGTCAGACTCAATGCCCAACCACTGCAGAAGATAGAGAGAAAATGAAAGATGTTCCCTAGGCTTCAACCATAAGCTCTATCATGTATGCAATGCTGTGTACCAGACCTTATGTGTGCCTTACTATTAGTTTAGCAGGAGGTACCAAATTAATCCAGAGTGGATCATCGGGCGATGGGTCAAGAACATCTGAAATACACGAAAAGGACTAAGGATATGTTTCTTGTTTATGGAAGTGACAAAGAGCTCGTCGTAAATGGTTTCATCGATGCAAGCTTTGACACTGATCCGGACGATTCTAAATCGCAAACCGGATCGTGTTTTTATTGAGCAGTGGAGCTGTCGGTTGGTGCAGTTCTAAACAAAGTGTCGTGGCGGGATCTATGTGTGAAGCAGAGTACATAGCTGCTTGGAAGCACAAATGAAGGAGTATGGATGAAGGAGTACATATCCGATCTAGGTGTCATACCTAGTGCATCGGGTCCAATGAAAATCTTTTGTGACAATCTGGTGCAATTGCCTTGGCAAATGAATCCGGATTTCACAAGAGAACTATAGCGACCCGACCGAATGGATCAAGTCTCGTGCTTCGTGTCATCCACGGATCGGTATCTTGACACACACGATACTCGAAGGATTTATAACAGAGGTAAATCACATGTATAAAGTAACATAAAACTATTACCTCAATCCAAAACATAGCGGAAGCAACAAGGTTGTGGATTCCCATCAACACCAACGGCAAAGTTGAGTATAGGAAATCGTAACCCTAACGTATCACTTACTAAATAAATTCAAAATTCTGCAACATGAAAAGTTGCAGCCAAAAGGTCAGCACATGGAATATGCTGGCAATGTAACACATAGAGAGTAATGAAGGAAATAAGCCTATACTAAACATGCATATATGGCTGGTGGAAAGCTCTATGGTTACAGTTTTTGCGAAAAGCCAATTTTCCCTCTTGCAAAGGAATAAATTTATTTAACTATCATGGTGGTTGTTAAACATTGAGAATGGTTGACAGCATTCTCAATCCCAATTAAAAGTACTCATTAAAACCCAACAATATTAATTAGAAGTAACATGATGAGATCAACAGGAAAATCCAAGTACTAGATACTCAAAATTGTCCATAACCGGGACACGGCTAATCATGATTAGTTTGTACACTCTGCAGAGGTTTGCGACTTTTCCCCACAAGACTCGATCGCCTCCGTTTGGTTTCTCGCACTACATGGTGTTTGAGAAGCGGATGGCGAGACATAGTCTTCGAGCGCTAGCACCTTACATGTGGGTAGACCGTACCAACCTACATCCCCTACATCGCTAGTCTGCCCGTAAGAGTTCGCACAACTTAGTCAACTACGCCAGAGCCCATAATGGCTTGTGGCTGCACGGAAGTTTCTAGTTTGAATAATCTCATGATCCCTTAGAGCCTGGGTGGCGGTCCGAAGAAATCTGACAAATCCTGTCTACCTGGTGCCTTGACAGGCAAGTCTGGAATAGCCAGTGCCTCAATCCACCCAGATGTGTGTTTAAGTTGCCACCTTAGATAAACCATTAATTATCAATCTCACATCTGTCATGGATATTCACTTAAACCCAGTCCACGTCTCTGAGCATAGCATGGCGTAATAAGCAAGCGTAGAAGTAACTCCCAAAGGTTCATAAGTAAAACAGGTAATAGGTACTACCTCAATCTACTTCCCATCCCACAATTTAATTAGATCCTAACCATGCAAGTGTTTGAGGATTGATCTAATGCATAAAAACTGGGTAGTAGAAAGGATATGATCAAGTGTTACTTGCCTGCAAAGTTGATGAAGATGATTAGCACTCAAAACTCTTGATAGATCTACTCGTCACACTCCGGTCAATCTATCGTAATCAAGCAATAGTAACCACACATAAGCAATCACTCAAAAGATCGGAAAGAACAAAGAAAACAATTGGAAAAGCGTCAAAACCAAATCAAATAACTCTTGCAGCATAAAACAATTTCTAACAGTACCAAAACTATGTGATTTGGCCTTATCAGAAAGTTTAGGTCAAGAGCTTGATTTGCAAAAGAATCAACTAAATCGAATTCTGAAACTCAAGTTATGATCAAGCGAAGTTCAAATACAAATCTGTTTGAATTCAAATTTTAAAACTTTCAAAAACATGTTTGAGTTGTATTACTGGATAGAGGAGATCATAACGAAGAAGTGGGCGTTAGTTTCGTTGGATTCCGACTTCTGAATAAAAAGTTATAGCCTTTTGAAGATTAGGGACTACGGATAGGTCCATGACGGAAATTAAAAATAAAAACAAAAATCTATCGAGAACGCTTCGCTAAACAAATCGGAAAGAAAAACCGGCGAAAAACCGATCTAGGGTTTGGAAAGGAAACCAAACGAAAAACCGATCTAGAAAACGGGCGGAAACCGATCTAGAAAACCGATCTAGAAAACGTGGCCAGTGGGGCTAGTACCTCGAAGAGGCGAGGGCTCGGCGGCGGCGGCGGCAAGTGGTGGCGGCGGCTGGTGAGGCGGCGGCGGCGCTGGTGAGGCGGCTGGCGGCGGCTGGTGAGGGGCGCGGCACTGCTGCTGCTTCTTGGAGGAGGAGGAGAGAGAGAGAGTTGATTTGATGTGTTGGAGGGGGTGCTTGGGTATTTATATTGGGGAGGAGGGTTTTGCTTGGGGTAGGGAACAAGAAATAGATTAGGATTAGGAATCCTAGGAATAAAAACGGAATAACAAAAGCGGGTCAAATTCTACTAGGAATCGTAAAAGAATAGGAAACTTGGGGCTCTGGCTCCCTAGGTGCGTGGTGCGTTGGCCTTGTGGCCTTGGCCGACCGGTGACTTAGCGGCTTGGGCCTTTGGCCCAAGGCGCTGCTCTCCTTTTTTAATTTTTAACAGAGACAAATAAAAATAATAAAACCAAATAAATAAATATATTATATAGGCATATAATATATCAAATTTTTAGAAAAAGATTTCCTACATGATGAACTTTATTCTAGCTTCAAATAAAATACACAAAATTCAAATAAAACAAACAGTGCTACTGCCCTAATAAAATCCACTGAAAATCATTTTAAAAATACCAAAATGATTTCAAATTAATTTCTTTCAATTTTCTGATGTAGGGAATCATGTTACCCTATTTCCATATATTTTATTTTTGGAGAAAATAATTTGAATAAAACTCAAATAACTCCAAATTGAAAAATAATTCAAAGGAACTTTGAATTTAATTCTTTAAACTCCCAACTCATATTTCATATGTTTTGAAGAAGTCATTTTATCTTCTCTCGTGAAAATCATTGAGTTGCATAAAGTTTCAGAATTGGAAATATTTTCCAAATGAAATTCAAATATTTTCAACACCCCTTGTCATTTAAATAAATGGAAGAAGTCATGTCATCTTCTCTCCAGGGTTTTGTGATGAAAAGAATTTGAATTCCCGAAGATCATAAAAGCAAAAATGAAAGTTTGGGAAAGTCCTTTTATTCCCTCTCATTTAACTTTCAAAAAATTTCGAATTCACTCACTTTCAGTCAACCAATCAAACAATCAACCAAAACTATCTATTTGTTTATAACATTCCAAAATTTAGAATTTTGGGATGTTACAGAACCGAACACATCAAGAGACGCTTCAATTCCATCCGCGATCAAGTCCAGGTGGGAGACATAGAGATTTGCAAGATACATACGGATCTGAATGTTGCACACCCATTGACTAAGCCTCTCTCACGAGCAAAACATGATCAGCACCAAGGCTCCATGAGTGTTCGAATCATTACTGTGTAATCTAGATTATTGACTCTAGTGCAAATGGGATACTGAAGGAAATATGCCCTAGAGGCAATAATAAAGTTATTATTTATTCCCTTATTTCATGATAAATGTTTATTATTCATGCTAGAATTGTATTAACCGGAAACATAATACATGTGTGAATACATAGACAAACAGAGTGTCACTAGTATGCCTCTTCTTGACTAGCTCGTTAATCAAAGATGGTTATGTTTCCTAACCATAGACATGAGTTGTCATTTGTTAAAAGGGATCACATCATTAGGAGAATGATGTGATTGACTTGACCCATTCCGTTAGCTTAGCACTTGATCGTTTTAGTTTACTGCTATTGCTTTCTTCATGACTTATACATGTTCCTATGACTATGAGATTATGCAACCCCCGATTACCGGAGGAACACTTTGTGTGCTACCAAACGTCACAACATAATTGGGTGATTATAAAGGTGCTCTACAGGTGTCACCGATGGTACTTGTTGAGTTGGCATAGATTGAGATTAGGATTTGTCACTCCGATTGTCGGAGAGGTATCTCTGGGCCCTCTCGGTAATGCACATTGATGTCTACTACACAACCTTATTCTTGTAGACGTTGTTGGGCCTCCAAGTGCAGAGGTTTGTAGGATAGTAGCAAATTTCCCTCAAGTGGATGACCTAAGGTTTATCAATCTGTGGGAGGCTTAGGATGAAGATTGTCTCTCTCAAATAACCCTGCAACCAAATAAGAAAGATTCTCTTATGTCCCCAACACACCCAATACAATGGTAAATTGTATAGGTGCACTAGTACGGCGAAGAGATGGTGATACAAGTGAAATATGGATGGTAGATATAGGTTTTTGTAATCTGAAAATATAAAAACAGCTAGGTAACTAATGATAAAAGTGAGCGTAAATGGTATTGCAATGCTAGGAAACAAGGCCTAGGGTTCATACTTTCACTAGTGCAAGTTCTCTCAACAATAATAACATAATTGGATCATATAACTATCCCTCAACATGCAAGAAAGAGTCACTCCAAAGTCACTAATAGTGGAGAACAAACGAAGAGATTATGGTAGGGTACGAAACCACCTCAAAGTTATTCTTTCCAATCAATCCGTTGGGCTATTACTATAAGTGTCACAAACAGCCCTAGAGTTCGTACTAGAATAACACCTTAAGACACAAATCAACCAAAAACCTAATTTCACCTAGATACTCCAATGTCACCTCAAGTATCCATGGGTATGATTATATGATATGCATCACACAATCTCAGATTCATCTATTCAACCAACACATAGAACCTCAAAGAGTGCCCCAAAGTTTCTACCGGAGAATCACGACGAAAACGTGTGCCAACCCCTATGCATAGGTTCATGGGCGGAACCCGCAAGTTGATCACCAAAACATACATCAAGTAAATCACGTGATATCCCATTGTCACCACAGATACGCACGGCAAGACATACATCAAGTGTTCTCAAATCTTTAAAGGCATAATTCGATAAAATAACTTCAAAAGGGGAAACTCAATCCATTACAAGAGAGTAGATGGGGAGAAGAAACATAAGATCCAACTATAATAGCAAAGCTTGCGATACATCAAGATCGTGCCAAATCAAGAACACGAGAGAGAGAGAGAGAGAGAGAGAGAGAGAGAGGGAGAGATCAAACACGTAGCTACTGGTACATACCCTCAGCCCCGAGGGTGAACTACTCCCTCCTCGTCATGGAGAGCGCCGGGATGATGAAGATGGCCACCGGTGAGGGATCCCCCCTCCGATAGGGTGCCGGAATAGGGTCCCGATTGGTTTTTGGTGACTACAGAGGCTTGCGGCGGTGGAACTCCCGATCTATTCTGTTCCCCGAAGTTTCTAGGGTATATGGGTATATATAGGAGGAAGAAGTACGTCAGGGGAGCCACGAGGGCCCACGAGTGTGGAGGGCGCGCCTGGGGGGGTGAGGGCGCGCCCCCCCTACCTCGTGGCTTCCTCGTTGCTTCTTTGACGTGGACTCCAAGTCTCCCCGGTTGCTTTCCTTCCAAAAATAACTTCTCAAGTTGGTTTCATTCCGTTTCGACTCCATTTGACATTCCTTTTCTTCGAAACACGGAAACAAGGGAAAAAACAGGAACTGGCACTGGGCTCTGGGTCAGTAGGTTAGTCCCAAAAGTAATATAAAATTGGATAATAAAGCCCAAAAACATCCACACATAATATAATAGCATGGAACAATAAAAAATTATAGATACGTTGGAGACGTATCAGCATCCCCAAGCTTAATTCCTGCTCGTCCTCGAGTAGGTAAATGATAAAAAAGATAATTTTTGATGTGGAGTGCTACTTGGCATAATTTCAATGTAATTCTTCTTAATTGTGGTATGAATATTCAGATCCGGAAGATTCAAGACAAAAGTTAATATTGACATGAAAATAATAATACTTCAAGCATACTAACTAAGCAATTATGTCTTCTCAAAATAACATGCCTAAAGAAAGTTCATCCCTACAAAATCATATAGTTTAGTCATGCTCCATTTTCGTCACACAAGAATGCTCTCATCATGCACAACCCCGATGACAAGCCAAGCAATTGTTTCATACTTTAGTAATCTCAAACCTATAAACTTTCACGCAATATATGAGCGCGAGCCATGGACATAGCACTATGGGTGGAATAGAATATGATGATGGGGGTTATGTGGAGAAGACAAAAAAAGGAAGGTCTCACATCAACAAGGCTAGTCAACGGGCTATGGAGATGCCCATTGATTGATGTTAATGCAAGGAGTAGGGATTGCCATGCAACGGATGCACTAGAGCTATAAATGTATGAAAGCTCAACAAAAGAAAACTAAGTGGGTGTGCATCCAACTTGCTTGCTCACGAAGACCTAGGGAACTTGAGGAGGCCCATTGTTGGAATATACAAGCCAAGTTCTATAATGAAAAATTCCCACTAGTAAATGAAAGTGACAAAACAAGAGACTCTCTATCATGAAGATTATGGTGCTACTTTGAAGCACAAGTGTGGCAAAGGATAGTAACATTGTCCCTTCTCTCTTTTTCTCTTTTTTTTGGGCCTTCTCTTTTTTTATGGCCTTTCTATTTTTTATTATTATTCCTCACTTGGGACAATGCTCTAGAAAATGATGATCATCACACTTCTATTTATTTACAACTCAATGATTACAACTCGATACCAGAACAAAGTATGACTCTATATGAATGCCTCCAGCGGTGTACCGGGATATGCAATGAACCAAGAGTGACATGTATGAAAGAATTATGAACGGTGGCTTTGCCACAAATACTATCACTACAAAAAATACACTTCCGTGATGATACGTGTTTGTCACAGTAGGTCGTGTTTTTTTGTCATGCATGTACATTCATGACGATTTTATGACAGAATCAAGATAGTAATACATGTGCTGTCGTAGAAGTGTTCCATGACATTACCAAAATTATCATCACGGAAGTGTCCACTTCCATGACGATAAATCGCGCGTCACAGAAGTGCTTTCGTCAAGGGTGACTGACACGTGGCATCCACCGTAACGGAACGCCGTTAAGCTATCGGGTCGGGTTTTGGATCCGATAACCCATTAATAGCCCCGACCAATGGGGATTTTCCACGTGTAAAATCATCATTGGCTGGAGGAAACACGTGTCGGCTCATCGTTGAGACAAATGTCATCCACTCATTGGACAGAAGGCGCCTATGATACGTCGATACGTGGCACGGCCCAACAGAGGCCCATTCTTGTGAAAAGGCCGTCCCATTTGACTTGGTCAAAAGGTGGCGGGTCGGCCCATGGAAAGCATGTTAACGGCCTGTTCGCATATAGCCCATTTACAGCCCGCTAACCCAAGGCTTGTTACGCCCTATCCAAATTAGGCCCAGTAGCATCATCTGGGCCATCCAATATGACTCCAGTCTATTTTCACTTCTGGCCCATGTATGGCCCATGACCTCTTTTGGCCCATATGAGGCCCGGTGTAACTCTTGGCCTATTAACGGCCCGTGGTGAAACTGGCCCGCAATGAACAGTGTATCACTTTACACCCATTAACGGCCCGTGGTGAAACTGTCCCGTAATGAACAGTGTATCAGTTTATACCCATTAAGGGCCCGTTATTCAGTTAGGCCGTTTCCAGCCCATGTTATCTTTCGGCCTTCTCAGAGCCCATTTATTATTGGGCTCATTTCCAGCATTCGTTTCCTTACATCCCGTTACTGTCATTTTCTGCTTCTGGGCCAAATTCAGCCCGTGGTTACAGTCGGCCCGTTTGTGGTCCGTTAATACGTTGGGCCATTTTCATAACGTCATCAAATACGGCCTATTAACGATGGCCCGTTATGGTCGGCCCATGAGCAGGCGATTCCAACTCTAGCCCGTTCTGGCCATAATCTGACTGTTATTGGCCCATGTTTGTGTCGATCATCGACCCGTGTAAGGCCCATTGATGATACGGCCCGTAGAAGGCCCATTGTTTCTCTGGCCCATAGAAGGCCCATTGTTTCTCTGACCCGTAGAAGGCCTCTCGTTTCTCTGACCCATAGAAGGCCCATTGTTTCTCGGCCGTAGGAGGCCAAGTGTCACTCTGATAAATATTAGCCCATGGTTATTGTGGCCTAGTTTTCAAAAATAGGTTATTGCACCCACTAGCAAACCGCGGAAAAAGAACTGCATTGGCTAGAAGCAAACAAAAGAACAAGACAACAAGGAAATAAATAAGCAAGCAACTTATGCTAGGCTATCACGGCTATTACACATATTACATCCACTGGGTATCAAAGTTCGCCACCAGTGCAAATATAGGGAACAAAGCAGCATATCATATACACTGGTTGTCAAAGTTGGCGACCAGCGCAAATAAACGCCGCAGCAAAACAAATCCAGAACTGAAACCACTTCAGAAGATCTCAAGAAACAATATCCTAGGGACCCATAATGCTGGCAAGATGCTTATCAAGCTTATTAACTTTCTCTTGTTTGGTGCTTAAATCCTCCAGCGCTTGCTGTTGCACAAGAAAATATGCATCTGAATTCTGCAGGACTTCCTCGGTCCTTGACTTCTGTCGCATGACACATCGATCGATGTCTTTCAACTTGAAGTTGAGACTCAACAAGACGAACTGATTCAGAAGCGAGTTCAAGAGCTTGTGCCAGCGATAGTGGCGATAACTCGAACACTACATCAAGACAGGACTTTTGGGTTCCCTCACATCATCAAGATAGTTTTATCATCTTTCTTGGAGACCAACAGGATGTCTCACTATCTTGAACCTTATCGCATTACTTCCTTTACCATTGGATAACGCGTCTTGTTCTCCAATATTTTGTCCGCATTCTAAAAGAGAAACAAGCGAGACACATCACATGTTTACCATGTTGTATATGAAACTCATTTTGGTAAATGAGTTCAGTAGTAAAGTGGACAGGATAACAGCATGAAACAAACATATATCTATGTACCATGGTCACTTTATGGTCTATATCATTCTAGTTTTTGTTGCCAAATCAAGATAGAGACACAGTTCAAATAATATTTGTTCAAGACAAAGCAGAATAGACAAAATATAAGTGTGGGTAACTATAGAGCAATAACAACACTTGTAATGTGCATGACATGAGAACATAACTGTTTATTCAATTGAAACTGAAATCAACATAGAGCAGGTTACAACAGCAAACCAGTTAAAGAAACATGTTTATAACATACCTGTTGCGCCATTGGAGTTTCAATTCCATCCTTCAAATTTGAAAATAGTTGGTATGAGTAAATATAGTATGAACCATAGCTACATAACCTGACCTGAGAACAAATCTTCTTCTCCTTTAAGCGTTGAGTTGGGATTCGGAGTGGTGGTCCTCATGCTTTGGGCACTGCAGTTCCCTTACTAACGGCTCGTGTTTGGGTGCTCTGTGGTGGAGACGGTGATGTGTCAAGCTGGGCTGGGTTACTATCTGCCGGGTTGGGGTTAGAAGGGGTGTAGCTGGTTCTCTGTCCAACTGGTAGGGGTACAATCTGCGAGTCTCAGGTTATGTGTGGTGGATCTGGTTCTTGGGAAAGTACAACCGTGGTTCTATCTGCATCAATGGTAGCACTATCTTTTACGAAGACCGTGTTGTTACTCCCTTAGATACTGCCATCACGCTCTCCAATTCAAATGGCTGATAAACAAGAAAAGTAATTGAAAGTATAGACATTGTATGATGAGACAGGTGCAATGGATAGTGGGGAATAAAAGAGGGCATGAAATAATTCATATTTATGTTGTCTAACCAAACAGGATAGCATGACACAATTTCACATATATGATGGCTAACTAAACAGGATAACATGACACAATTTCACATTATGATGGCTAACTAAAAAAGATGGAAAGACATAGTTCAAAATATGAGACTATGTAAACAGGAAGACATGACATAACTATATAATGTGTTTATTAAATAGGTTGGCATGCCATAATTCACATACATTCACGGATAGAATGCCATAATTCAAAATATGATGACTGTAAACACTAAACAGGATGAGATGATATAACTATATGATGTCTTTATTAAATGGGTTGCCATGCCATAATTCAGATAGATGATGTGTATGTACTACGTAAACATGATGGCATGATATAATTCAAATATATGATTTATATTTTAAGCAAGTAAGCAGATGGCAATCCATATATGATGTAAAAACTAAGCAATGCAAATCAACATGCATGACATGGGTAATATAAACCTGCCAAGTTTGAGAATAGACCTCAGGGGGGAAATAGGATTGGTCATCGGTCTACTGAATCCTCCTCGAGGAGCTCTCTATAACCAGCAAGATGTCGCTTCAGCGAGTAGCATTATCTGCTCTGAATACCTTGTTTTCACTCCAGATACTTCCATCACCGCTTTAAATGGCTGATGCACAGGAAGAGTAGTTGAATATACAAACGATGCCGACAAATGGAACACGTAATACAAAAAAATGATAGCATGATATAATTCACATACATGATGATTGGCTAAACAGCATGGCATTGCATAATTCACATATATAATGCCTTTGCAACAAGATAGCATTGTATAATTCACATATATAATGTCTTGCAACAAGATGGCAATGCATAATTCACATATATGGTAATTAGACACTTAACATGTGGCATTCACACAAAGCATGTCTAAACTAATCAAATGACATAGCAATGTGAGACACCATACACACGATATGAGCAACATAACCCTGCCAAGTTAGAGCATACACCTCGGGGAATAGGACTGGTCATCTGTCTCTGAATCCTCCTCTGAGGAGCTATCCGTAAATAGCGAGATATGCGCTTGGTCAGATAGCATAGTCTGCTCTGAAGACCTTGTTTTCACTCCAGAATTTGCCATCACCGTGTCAAATGGCTGATGCACACGAAGAGCAATTGGATGTACTAACATTGTTGAAAAATGTAATATGTAACGCAAAAAAAAGGATGGCCTGATATAATTTACATATAAGATGACTGGCTAAGCAGGATGGCATTGCAAAATTCACATATATGATGCCTGGCTAAACAAGATGGCGTTGCATAATTCACATAAGCGATGAATAAACTAAGCAGATGGCATTCACACAAAGGATGTCTAAACTAAGCGAGATGACATATTTGATGTATAAAGTAAGAAATGCAAGACACCATATGCATGATATAACCAACATCGACATGCCAAGTTAGGCGAAGACCTCGGGGGTAAATAGGAGTTGTCTTCTCATACGAATCCCCTGAGCAGATATCTTCCTCTCGATTACAATCCGAAATGCGTGGAGGGGGCTGCCTTTAGCGCCTACCATGGAGCGACGTCTGCATGAAATTTTACTGCCACGCATAAGGCTCGTCTCTTTTGCTCTACATGTTCAGTTCCATTGTTTACAATAACTGTCATGCATAGGAATAAAATATAGTGAGATTATGTAAGGAGTGCATGCGAAAATCCAGAGTGATGGTAGCAACACTGTGGATAGACCCAAAACCAATAATAGCAGGCGATAATGGCTTGGTTAAAAAATACAGATAATGGCTTCTTTCTGTTTGTTTCCCACCCAACATGAAACTCATAGTAGACACGGAGATTAACCGGATAGTAGATAGATACTATTGATAGCGGCCCCGATATGTACCGCACAACCATTTAAAAACTCAAGTTTGACCATTAGTTTGGACCTGACTCAGAGTCTAATCAGTGCACAGGACGATAAAGTAGCATGTAATATTAAGCGATGCATAACGTAAGCAGACACAAAAGAGTGCGACCTCTCTTGCGGACCCGTGTAGTCCTCGAGGTCATCTGCTCGGTTGATGATGGTAATGCAGTTTTCATGGCTGCCAGCAGCGGGGAAGAAGATCTGAGGCGGCGAAAGACAGTCTGGAGGCCGAATCCCTGCTGTGCTGGACCCTTCTGTCGTTGGAGCAGCTGAGCTGGGGTGGACGACGGCGCAGCAGGAGCGGGACAAACCACGCAAGGTTTTCTTTGACAACTATCTGTAAGAGAAGTAATTCTGTAAGTGCTCATTTGAATTGGAGGATTCCAACAATGCAGGGATAGGAAATAGACAGGAATAGGATTGGAATGCACGTGCAAAACAGAGAATTTAAAAACACAGGATTTCTGCCAATCTGGGTGTTTGATTCACAACAATTGGAAGATCATAGGATGCAAAAAAGCATGGTGAGATTAAGTCAAACCACAAGAAAATGTACGGTTATAATGCTATTATGCTACTATCTCTTAGTCTTCTGCTTCATGAATAGGAATTTGAAAAGGAGGACACGTGAAAATTAATTCCTCGTTTTTCTTTCAAGGAGACACTAAAGGAACAAATCATGCAAAGAAGCATAATGAAGATTAAGTCAATATGAACTAAATTTGAATTCGTTTCTCTATTTGAATAAGATCTACAGTAATGATTGTTGTGAAGTCAAAGCATTTGAATTCATTTCTCTGTTTTATTAAGATCTACAATCATCATTATTGTCAAGTTAAACCATCGTTTGTGTATTATCTTCAGACACACCACATGATTAGTCTCGAGTTACATATGAACTATGTGTATTATATGAACTCGAACTAGATTTTGAATCCACTTTATTTTGATTTCAAATCACATTACATTTCTAGCTCTAGCTAGATCTTTATAATCTAAACCATGTCTCATATGTATAATGTGTTTATCACATTATGTATGGTGCCCCCCCCCTCGCCTACAAGTATTTAGATGTGAGTTGCAAACATACACATTACCACAAATTCAAATAAAATGTGACTATGTTAGATATATAGTATTGTTTAGATTGTTCGATATTTAGTTGTAAGCTGCAAGCATACACATTATCACAAATTCAAATAAAATGTGAGATTGTTTGATATATAGTATGGTTTAGATTGTTTGGCATTTAGTTGTGAGTTGCAAGCGCCATGCATTATCACATTATGGTATAACACGTGCACAGCACGTGTATCACCGCTATATTCATGCATGCAATGTTTAAAACACTATGATCTCCTATTCAAATATATGAATCCGCTTTCATATCAAATTATGATCTTTGTTAGTCTCTTACACCCACACAATCCTCTAACCTTTGTAGCTACCACTAACTTTCTCTCGTGCATGCACACGCCCTTCTCACCCTCCCCCTCCCTCGGCATTCTATCAACCGGGCACATTCATTTTTTCTTTAGGTCATTCTCCCAGAGTCTCCACAACTCCTTTCCGACACACACCGATTGATAAACCTCTCCAGCGATGCCTGCCTACAACATACACACACACACCTTCAATCTCCTCCTTTATGTGTCCTTGCCTCGTGTCTCTCATATGGTCAGACACACGTGTAAACTCTCGCCCCTCTTTTCATCGATCTCACAACAGCACTCCTCCCCTATCTAGCTAGTAGTTGGGCCTCTCGCACCACCTCCTAGCTCCATTCTCTCTGTCTATCCGTCTCGCTGGGCCTTATTTGCCTCTAACAAATGGACGTACACCGACCGGTCTCTCGCTATACATATAGCTAGCTAGGTCCTTATAACTCGTTTTTATCCACACGTCGATCGATCTACCTCATTAGTTGTGTCTCTCCCTTCCTCCGACAAACAACAATTGATCTACCGATCTAGTTAGGTTTGCTTACCAAACACATGGTTCCACTTCATCATCCATGGATGCGTCTCGACAGATCTATCACGCACAGGCACACACAGAAACACATCCCCACTCTTATTGATAACATTGCAGTTCCACCCTCAGTTTGTCTAGTAGGTCTTTCCCACCATCTCCGAGAAGCAACTCCATCACCCATCCAACACTCTACCCCTCTTCCTCCCTCTCCCTCCCTCTCTCTCTCCTCTCTCTCTCTCTCTGTCCCAACATATTTCCCATCCTTCAGTTATGTATGGATGTCGACCAATCTCCCTCAAGACATAGCTGGGTCTCTCCTTCTCAACACATATCTGAGTCATTCTACCTCTATAGTTAGGCCTCTCCCTACCCCTCCCCCCCCCCCCTCCCCCACACACACCGATACATCGGCGCTCTAGTCATGTCTCCCCTGCCACACACAAACTTGACATGTGCCCTCTAACGTTCCAGTAGGCCAGTCGTTCTGTATCTTTGACTTGCACACACACGCACAATTTCGATGGCTCTCTTCATCGATCTCGCACCCACCCACTTGATCCTCTCTTCGACTCTATCGATAGCTATGAACCCTCCCTCTCTTCTCGTGGATTGCCCGACCCTCTATGTATGATATGGATAGGCCTCCATTTCACACACATTGCATGCAAAATTTTGTTTGAGATGTCATCGACACATATTCCCACAAATAATTCACGAAAACAACCCCCACCCCACCCCCACCCCACCCCAAAACAAAAAACACTCACGAATGCGGTTTGTATCTCTCACACACACCACGTAGGTGGGGGCGTGCAGAAGAGAAGAGGTGCATGCACGGCGCACGTACTCCGTCTCTTTCCCAACCACACCAGCTGGGTACACGGTGGAGCTCAATTCTGTCGAAAAAGGCAGCCCACGTGGTAATTTGGCACGTGTACTGGTTGTCCACTTGGTGGAGAGAGGATCGTCTACCACGGGTGAACAAACAAATTGCGACTTAACGTGTTATGTTAAAAAAGAGGAAAACCATGTGGGGCCTACCTTAGAGGCAAGACTTTTGATGTGTCCCGTCAACTCATGAGCGAGGAGAAGCTTGCTTAGTCGCCGTCTCCCCGCCTCACAGGCACGGTAGCTCACAGGATGAGGTGAAGCTTGCCCGCCTTCGCCCGCTCCCTCGCCCATGCGCGTGGTGGCTCATGAGACGAGGAGAAAAATTTACTACTCCCTCTGTTTACTCCTCGTCCCTACTACCTTGGTTATAGAGATTATATCATATTGTTTGGAATATATATGTCCTTTAGTAGAATTCAATATGAACTACTAGTACATACTCCAAACACTGATGTATATAGGCGTATTTTAGAGTGTAGATTCACTCATTTTGCTCCGTATGTAGCACTCTCCTCGCCCCTCAACCCTCGCCCACGAGGTGGGCGTGCAACAATTCATTCGGTCTCATATAGCGAGCGATATATCTGCACTACCATTATTTCTCGACTTCGAAGAAGCGAAGAGCCAATCGCAAAGTTAATATTTTGGAGATGCCAAGCGCAAGGTTATAGGAGAGCGAGTAGTAGGTGCCGCGTCATTTATAAATAATTTTTTTTATTTAGTGGCACGTCGCATAATATGATAGGTTCATATGGAGAAAAAAAACGCTCCACTATATACATAGTCGGGACGGGCCAGCCTACACGGTTGCTTGTTGGGGTTGCTCTCTTCACACTCTCCGCACAAAACATTGTGGCCACATCTCTAACATCCGGTGGATCACGTCCGCTTGGGGAAGGGTGGATGCTTAGTGTAGATCACGTGGTAAATGCGCCGCCGACGGTGAAAACCCACCGTCGGCACGTCCCGATCGAGGTCCCCGCCGTTCTCTCTCACAAAGCGGTGAGGTTGCCTTCGTCCCTTGCTCACTTGCCGCGGCGTGGGCGGTTGCCGCCTCCGCCGCCTCCTCAAGGTTGAGCTCGTCCCTCGGTACAACTCCCTTTACAGCCGGCTTGCTGCTTGCTCCAGATGCCCACATCACTCCTGTGGATATTTCTCTACTTCTTTGCCCCTTTATACATCTACTGGCTTCTCGTATTGTATTTGTGATGAGTTTATGTCTCTTCAACTAGTCCCGATAATCTTATTCTAATCACGCTTCTTCAATTTCTTTGCCACGGGGATGCTCATCTCGATTTTGGTGAAACTGCACAAAATGATCCGATGGTCAAAAGGTTGCAAACTTCATTTATTAGGAACCTCAAGCGTTGCCCGACAAATTGAAGGCTGGTCAGGGTTCACGGTTCAAGGGCTAGGGACTGCATGGATCGTTTTTTCTTTAGCTGCCTCTGTTCCAAAATAAGTGTCAACTTTAGTAGTAGTACAACTTTGTACTAAAGTTTGCACAAAGTTGAGACACTTATTTTGGAGCGGAGGAGTACATATTTGCTATGATCATCAATCATTGAGATGCAATAACATGCATGTTAGTCTCCTTTGTATTTGATGAAATGTTGCAGCGGGCTACCTTGGGCCTTAAGATACATGTAACAGAAGTGGAAGCTTCATAGCATTATAAAATTTTATCTCGCTGATAAATTACAGTACGTACTATACTAGTACTTCCTCCGTTCCTAAATATAAGTCTTTGTAGAGATTTCACCATGAACCACATGCGGATGTATATAGATGCATTTTAAGTGTAGATTCATTCATTTTGTTCCGTATGTAGTTCACCTAGTGGAATCTCTACAAATACTTACCTACTAGTAATATCTAGCCCGCACTACTAGGAATTCTCTATCCTCTCCTTGAGCCACATCATCAAAATTGATGTAGCCATCAGATGAAGTAAATCAGTCCATAATAGCCGTCTGATCTAGACATTGAGAGGCTCCGCACTAAGCCACATGCAAGCATGCAGAAATACCGTGGCACATGCATGTGAGTGGGTTTTAAA
Organism: Aegilops longissima; assembly: GCA_021605205.1. Taxonomy (NCBI): domain Eukaryota; kingdom Viridiplantae; phylum Streptophyta; class Magnoliopsida; order Poales; family Poaceae; genus Aegilops; species Aegilops longissima. Next base: position 8,232 of record JAHIAM010001058.1, on the reverse strand, counting down.
TCACATCAACATGTCTGCATGCAAGCATGCACCGTAGCATGCATGTAAGTGAGCTTTTAAGTCCCATTAACATGTCAAAAGAAAAATATAATCCCATTATGCAGAGGAGTTGGCTGATCTTTTTTCCTTACGTGGGATGATCTAAATGATGATGGGAGTTTATTTAGTTTGGCTACCACATTAGTCATGCGGTTATAGAGTTTTTTAGTTCTATGAAATCGATAATTTTGCGAGAGAGATATACCGTTGTTCGCGACAGCGAGGGACTCATCTAGTAATATTTAGGAGCGGGGAGTACTATGTAAAGAGTTAGGTGTCGCATACGGTGATAGTGTGAGGTGCGCCATGTAATCACTGAGCCTGTGTGTTTTCACTGCTCTTGCACTCCTCCGCTGTAAGAATGGAGAAAATTGTAATCTAGTATGCCTAAAGCGTGGGACATCCAGCAACCCTACCACCTCAGTAATAAAGACCAATGAGCCGTCAAATCACATAGACCCAGCAGTAAGTTGGACGGATGAAGCAACCATCACTCTTGTGCTAGTGAGAGGTCGCGTCCGCTCTGCCTGGGCATGAATGCGGCACCAATTCTTTGGAGCGGCGCTGACCGTTTGAGGCGGGAAGCACGCGAGAGCGATGGAGGGCTTTGGGTGGGCCAGGCTGGTCGAGAGCGGCGTGGCAGCTGTCCACATGTCCCTACGGACACGCCCGAAGCGAGAGGATGCACCGACTCTCGGCTAAAATCGTACACTACACATTATCTCTGTAGGAACACACACACGCACACACACACACACACATGTTGTTAAACACACACACGCACACATACGCACCTTGGTCCCGTTGCACCTTCTAACGTGACTTATTACACCTAGGCGGAGGGAGTAGTAAGTATATGAGATCTGATGGCACACCGACTTAAGTCGAATACAAGTGCCCAAAATTTGTGTGCATGTTATAATAAGGATTCACTTACAATAGTACGTGAGCGAAATGAGGATCAATTGGACAGTAGTCGAGCAGTAGCAAGATGTGTGAGGTAAGATACACATTGGCGCTTTTAATTTTTCTTATTAATTTGTTTGTTTCACCCTCATTGGTGGGACCCAACGTACTAAGTGGAGAGAGGTAAGGTGACTAAGGCTGCATTATTTCTGCACCACCGTGGATAGTCTTACCACCAAAGCCACATGACACGATTATGATTGAAATCCCAATGACTCCCACACACAAAAAACACGCCATGCTTGCCACACGAATGCAGGAATGTATAAAGGTTATTTTCCTCTCGTTGAACATAACGGGAGGGTTGTGTAGCTGGTTAGCTTGTTCGCTCATCAAACTTGAGGTCTCGGATTCGATAACTATACACACACACACACACACACACACACACACACACACACACACACACACACACACACACACACACACACACACACACACGCTGGAGCCTCAGCGCTTGTAGTTGCTCTCTTCACACTCTCTCGTCCTCTCCCGCTGGAGCCTCAGCGCTTGTAGTTGCTCTCTTCACACTATCTCGCCCTCTCCCGCTGGAGCCTCAGCGCTTGTAGTTGCTCTCTTCACACTCTCTCGCCCTCTCTAGATCTAAACAAGACTTCGTTGGCCTCTCGCTCTCCCCTCACTGCAGCTCAAAGAGCCGGCAGGATCCGTCCTTGGGAAGGAAGAAGGCTTAACGCTGTCGCCGCCGTCGGTGAGGAGGAATCCACTACCAAGCGCAGCTGTTCACTTTCCACCCAGCGGTGGCGCGGGAGGAGCCTCCGACCCTTATTCTTCGCCGTCGTCCCATCGCCAACGAACCACGCCCCAAGAACCTTAAGGTATAATTTACTTACTCCACATGCATTGCTCTAGCTGCATGTATACCATGAATCTAGGGCGTGGTTCAAAGAGGAAAGGGGTGGGGGAAAGTAGTGGGAAAAGTTGTACTACCTTCGTTCCTAAATATAAGTCTTTGTAGAGATTTTACTAGGACTACATACGAGCAAAATGAATGAATCTACACTCTAAAATGCATCTATATACATCCTGTGGTTCATAGTGGAATCTTTACAAAGACTTATATTTAGGAACGGAGGAAGTATATAGCATGAATCTAGGATGTGGTTCAAAGAGGAAATGAAGGGGAAAGTTGTATAACATGAATCTAGGACGTGGTTTAAAGAGGAAAGGAATGTGGGAAAGTAGTGGGGAAAGTTGTATCGCATAAATCTAGGACGTGGTTCAAAGAGAAAAGGAAGGGCGAAAGTACTAGTTCAAAAAGGAAAGGAAGGGACAAGGCTGTAGAGTTTGAGCAGGACTAGATTTGCTGCGCTCACTGATACGTCTCCGTCGTATCTACTTTTCCAAACACTTTTGCCCTTGTTTGGGACTCTAACTTGTATGATTTGAATGGAACTAACCGGATGGACGCTGTTTTCAGTGAAATTGTCATGATGTTGTTTTATGTGCGAAAACAAAAGTTCTCGGAATGACCTGAAACTCCACGGGATGTCCTATAAAAAATAATAAAAAATCCTCGCCAAAGATGAAGACCAGGGGGCCCACACCCTGTCCATGAGGGTGGGGGGCGCCCCCCCTCTTGGGCGCGCCCCCTACCTCTTGGGCCCCCTGGAGACCCTCCGACGCCAACTCCAACTCCATATATTGGCTTTGGGAGAAAAAATCAGAGAGAAAGTTTCATCGCGTTTTACGATCGGAGCCCGCCAAGCCCTAATCTCTCTCGGGAGGGTTGATCTGGAGTCCGTTCGGGGCTCAAGAGAGGGGGATTTGTCGCCATCGTCATCATCAACCATCCTCCATCACCAATTTCATGATGCTCACCGCCGTGCGTGAGTAATTCCATCGTAGGCTTGCTGGACGGTGATGGGTTGGATGAGATTTATCATGTAATTGAGTTAGCTTTGTTAGGGTTTGATCCCTAGTATCCACTATGTTCTGAGATTGATGTTGCTATGACTTTGCTATGCTTAATGCTTGTCACTAGGGCCCGAGTGCCATGATTTCAGATCTGAACCTATTATGTTTTCATGAATATATGTGTGTTCTTGATCCTATCTTGCAAGTCTATAGTCACCTGCTATGTGTTATGATCCGCAACCCCGAAGTGACAATAATCGGGACAACTCCCGGTGATAACCGTAGTTTGAGGAGTTCATGTATTCACTATGTGCTAATGCTTTGTTCCGGTTCTCTATTAAAAGGAGGCCTTAATATCCCTTAGTTTCCAATAGGACCCCGCTGCCACGGGAGGGTAGGACAAAAGATGTCATGTAAGTTCTTTTCCATAAGCACGTATGACTATTTACGGAATACATGCCTACATTATATTGATGAATTTGAGCTAGTTCTGTGTCACCCTATGTTATAACGGTTACATGACGAACCGCATCCGGCATAATTATCCATCACGATCCGGTGCCTCTGAGCTTTCCATATCTTTGGTTTTCGCTTATTTACTTTTCCGCTGCTATTGTTACAATCACTACAAAATACCAAAACATTACTTACATTGTCTTTACTTTTGTTACCGTTACCACCACTATCATATTACTTTGCTACTAAACACTTTGCTGCAGATACTAAGTTTCGGTGTGGTTGAATTGACAACTCAGCTGCTAATACTTGAGAATATTCTTTGGCTCCTCTTGTGTCGAATCAATAAATTTGGGTTGAATACTCTACCCTCGAAAACTGTTGCGATCCCCTATACTTGTGGGTTATCAAGACCCTTTTAAAGCGCCGTTGCTGGGGCATAGCTCTATTCTTTGAGTCACTTGGGATTTATATCTGCTGGACACTATGAAGAACTTGAAAGGCGCTAAGACAACAATTTATCCCTCAACTACGAGGGAGGTAAGGAACTGCCATCTAGCTCGCACTTGATTCACCTTCATTATGAGTAAGCTAGCGACACCTAAACCTTCTTCGCTATTCATTCCGATATATGCATGTTATTGATGATGCCACTACGCTATGCATGATACTTATGATGAAACTACTTCTATGCTTGATACTCTGTGCCTTTGGTGAATTTCTAGATGAACAAATTTCTAGGTCTAGAAAGAGAAATTATTGAAACTGAATACAATGATGAAGGTGATGATGAAAATATGCCTGCTATTCCGAGGGTTATCTTTTGTGCGGAATCTTACGCAGCTATTTTTGCTTGCCGGGATAGATATGAACTTAAGAGGCTGCTAGTTAAATGGAGTAAAGAATCTCTTGGAGATAGGATGAGACCTGACCTGCTTTTGCTACTTCACCTATCTGTGTTCTGATAAGGATTATGAATTCTCTATTGATCTGATATAATTACTTTGGTTGAATCTGATCCTTTTATGGCTATGAATCTGAAACTGTTGTGGCACATCTTACTAAGTTAAATGATATAGCTGCCCTGTTTACTAATGATGAGAGATCACGTTACTTTTACATACTCAAAATATTTCCGTTCTCATTAAAGGGTGATGCTAAGATATGGTTTAATTCTCTTGATCCTGGTTGTGTGCATAGTCCCCAGGATATGATTTATTACTTCTGTGCTAAATATTTCCCTACTCATAAGAAACAAGCTGCTTTGAGGGATATATATAATTTTGTGCAAATTGAAGAAGAGAGTCTCCCACAAGCTTGGGGAGGCTTCTCAAGATTATAATGCTTTGCTGATCATCCTCTTAAGAAACCTGAAATACTTGATATCTTTTATAATGGACTAACCGATGCTTCCAGAGATTTCCTGGATAGTTGTGCTGGTTCTCTTTTCGGGAAAGAACACGGATGAAGCTGAAATTCTATTGAATAATATGTTGAAAAATGAAAATAATTGGGCACCTCCTGAGCCATCTCCCGAGCCAGCTCCTGAGCCAATTACTGAGCCTATTCCTAAAGCAACTCCGAAGAAGAGAGGTGTTCTATTTCTCAGTCTTGAAGATATGCAAGAGGCAAAGAAATCTATGAAAGAAAAAGGTATTAAAGGTGAAGATGTGAAGAATTTACCTCCTATTGAAGAAATACATGGTCTTAATCTACCGCCTGTTGAAGAAGTGTATGATCTCAATTCTTTATTCACCGAAGAACCTCCTGATCCCGATATCCCTACACAGGTAGTAAAGGTAAATTCTCTCTATAGATATGATAAAGCTGAAGTACCTCCTACTAAAATTGTAGTCAGTGCTTGGATCAGTTTGATAACTTTATGTTTAAGCAAGATGACTTTAATGCTTATTTTGGTAGACAATTAAAACATAATACCTTTATGATTAAACGCTTGATTGATTATATGGCCAATATTAGAGGTGAACTTAAACTTGTTAGAAAACATGCTTCTATGGTTACCACTCAAGTAGAATAAGTACTTAAAGCTCAGAAAGAAGTGCTTGATGAAATGTATAGTAAGAAAAATGATTATGTTGTTAGAGTGGCTACTAGAACTGGTGGAATGACTCAGGAACCTTTGTATCCTGAAGGCCACCCTAAGAGAATCGAGCAAGATTCTCAGAGAAATAATATTGATGTACCTAGTTCTTCTAAAAGGAAGAAAAATAAAAATGATAGAACATGCAAACTTCTAGTGAACCTATTGCTGAACCACGATAATCCAAATGATATCTCTATGTCCGATCTTTGAAACACAATCGGTAATGAACATGAACCTAGTGAAAATGTTAATGATGATGTTCATGATGATGCTCAACCTAGTAATGATAATGATGTAGAAATTGAACCTCTTTGTTGATCTCGATAACCCGCAATCAAAGAATCAACGTTATGATAAAAGAGATTTCGTTGGTAGGAAGCACGGTAAAGAAAGAGAACCATGGGTTCAGAAACCCATGCCTTCTCCTCCGAAACCATCCAAGAAAAAGGATGATGAGGATTTTGAGTGCTTCGCTGAAATGATTAGACCTATCTTTTTGCGTATGCGATTGGCTGATATGCTCAAAATGAATCCTTATGCTAAATATATGAAAGATATTGTTACAAATAAAAGAAAGATACGGAAGCTGAAATTTCCACCATGCTTGCTAATTATACTTTTAAGGGTGGAATACCAAAGAAACTTGGAGATCCGGAGTACCTACTATACCATGCTCCATTAAGAGAAATTATGTTAAAACTGCTTTATGTGATCTTGGAGCGGTGTTAGTGTTATGCCTCTCTTTATATCATAGACTTGACTTGAATAAGTTGACACCTACTGAAATATCTTTGCAAATGGCTGATAAATCAACTGCTATACATGCCGGTATTTGTGAGGATGTGCTGTTGTAGTTGCAAGCGTTACTATTTTAACGGACTTTGTTATTCTTGATATTCACGAGAATGATAGTATGTCTATTATTCTTGGAAGACCTTTCCTTAACACTGCAGGGGCTGTTATTGATTGCAACAAAGGCAATGTCACTTTTCATGTTAATGGTAATGAGCACACGGTACACTTTCCGAGGAAACAACCTCAAGTTCATAGTATCAACTCTATTAGAAAAATTCCATCGATTATATTTGGAGGTTTTGAATTTCCTCTCCCTACTGTCAAGAAGAAATATGATATACTTATTATTGGGGATGTCCATATCCCCGTTGAGGTAACATAGTGTTATTCAAAATTTCTCCGGCTCCATGTTAATCGGAATGAGTTTGTTAACAAGACTTGATCAACCTTGTTAGTGGATTCTTTTTGATGAGCATGAGATGGATGAAACTAGAAGCACAACCTACATACCCTCTTTATTTTTTACATTACTTAGTAGAAATAAAGTAAAATAGAATTTTACTGTGCATTTCCTGATTTATCCGTGCAATATGAAAATATCCTAAAATAAAAGTCCTCGGAATGCCATGCCAATTTAATATGATTTTTTCGGGAATATTTGAGGATTTCTTGTGCAAAAATTACATGGGGGAGCTGCCACAGCCACGAGGTGGAGCGCGCCCTACCCCTCGGGCGCGCCCTACCACATGGGCCTATGGTGGCCCTCCTCCACTTATCCCTGCACCCATCTTCTTCCTCTACCTCACACAAACCCGAAAACCAACTCAAGCTCGTGTTCCAAATGCACTTTTGCTGTGATTTTCGATCTCCTTGCTCAAAGCACCTCTCGCAAAACCGCTTGGGGAGATTGTTCCTTGGTATGTGACTCCTCCATTGGTCCAATTAGTTTTTGTTATAGTGCTTAATTCTTTGCAAATTTGTGCTGCATAGGTGACCATGTTCTTGAGCTTGCATGTCAAATTTATATGGTTCCAAGTAGTTCTAATGCTTGATATATGCTCTAAGCACTTGTTTGAGTAGTTGCTATCAGTTTTATTGAAGTTGGTTCACTTTTGTTTGAAGTTACTAAAATTTCATATTATTTCATAAATAATGAAGAGACTTTTGAGGGCTCGTCGGCGTAAGCTCGAAGGAGAAACAAAAGGAAGAAGAGCAGAAACCCAAATTTAATTTGCCTCGCACCGCGGAGGTCCGGCCATCTGAATGGCCTTCCGATGACTTCTTGAGGAGAGCCGGGATTTATGAGGATTTCTATTTATTGATTGAGAATACTAGCCTCACCGACTTCCTCCGCGACCAACGTCATCAGTATCTCTTACTCACAAATACTTTTGTGCAGAACTTCTACTTTTTCCCTAAGAAATCACCTCCAATAGTAGAGTTCCATTTATATGACATTGTTAAGGAGATGACATTAGCTGAATTTTGCGAGGTTTGCAAAATACCCTTTGAGGGTACCTTAGATGAACCACACCTTAATGAAGTGGAAGCTTTTATTAACACTATCACTGTGGGAGAAACCAGGAAGGTTTCTGATGCAAGAATTACTAGCATACATTTTCATGTTCTGCGCTACTTTGCCTTATTTGCTAGTCGTTGCTTGATTGGTCGCGGGAACTGTGGAAACCTCAGTGTTCCTGATATTATTATTTTGTTCCATGGTTTATACCGCAATAACTCTGTTAGTATGGGTGGAATTGTTGCTAGACGGTTAAGTCTGAACCGTACTAAGGGCCCCATCTTTGGAGGCATTTATGCTTCACGCCTAGCTGAATATTTTGAAATACCTATCAGTCATGAGGAGAAAGAAGAAACAACGTTGCCCGTGCTTATTTAGATAATAAGAGTATGCTAGCGCATGATTTTCTTGTTAAGAGTGCAAAGGGAGCTCAAATATAAATTGTACTTTGATAAACATCACCACGAGACTATTACTT